>JAPFFH010000174.1:0-266250 GCA_029030765.1 Salix suchowensis
AACTTGTCCGAAAATCCAAGGCTAACATCCCCTCCAAAAACCAAGTTCAATCATTTTTGGGGGAAAAGTCTATTACCCATTAATCTGAAGTCTAATGTAAAGTAAAAGGTATTGGATATGAACAAGGTTAGAAATCTAAGGTTAATACTAATTTAAAATGGTGCTCGTGAAGTCAAGACCAATTTGTCCGAAAATCCAAGGCTAACACCCCCTCCAAAAACCAAGTTCTATCATTTTGGGGTGAAAAGTCTATTACCCATAAATTTGAAGTCTAATACCAACTAAAAGGGATTGGATATGAACAAGGTTAGAAATCTAAGGCTAATACTCATTTAAAATGGGGATCGTCGAGTGAGGACCAACTTGTCCGAAAATCCAAGGCTAACATCCCTCCAAAAACCAAGTTCAATCATTTTTGGGGGAAAAGTCTATTACCCATAAATTTGAAGTCTAATACCAACAAAAAGGGATTGGATATGAACAAGGTTAGAAATCTAAGGCTAATACTCATTTAAAATGGTGCTCGTGAAGTCAGGACCAATTTGTCCGAAAATCCAAGGCTAACACCCCCTCCAAAAACCAAGTTCTATCATTTTGGGGTGAAAAGTCTATTACCCATAAATTTGAAGTCTAATACCAACTAAAAGGGATTGGATATGAACAAGGTTAGAAATCTAAGGCTAATACTCATTTAAAATGGGGCTCGTCGAGTCAGGACCAATTTGTCCAAAAATCCAAAGCTAACACCCCCATCAAAAACAAGTTCTATCATTTTAGGGGGAAAATTCTATTACCCATAAATTTGAAGTCTAATACCAACTAAAAGGGATTGGATATGAACATGTTTAGAAATCTAAGGCTAATACTCATTTAAAATGGGGCTCGTCGAGGGAGGACCAATTTGTCCGAAAATCCAAGGCTAACACCCCCTCCAAAAACCAAGTTCAATCATTTTTGAGGGAAAAGTCTATTACCCATTAATCTGAAGTCTAATACAAACTAAAAGGTATTGGATATGAACAAGGTTATAAATCTAAGGCTAATACTCATTTAAAATGGGGCTCGTCAAGTCAGGACCAATTTGACTGAAAATCCAAGGCTAACACCCCCTCCAAAAACCAAGTTCTATCATTTTGGGGTGAAAAGTCTATTACCCATAAATTTGAAGTCTAATACCAACTAAAAGGGATTGGATATGAACAAGGTTAGAAATCTAAGGTTAATACTCATTTAAAATGGTGCTAGTGAAGTCAGGACCAATTTGACTGAAAATCCAAGGCTAACACCCCCTCCAAAAACGAAGTTCTATCATTTTGGGGGGAAAAGTCTATTACCCATAAATTTGAAGTCTAATACCAACTAAAAGGTATTGGATATGAACAAGGTTAGAAATATAAGGCTAATACTCATTTAAAATGGGGCTCGTCAAGTCAAGACCAATTTGACTGAAAATCCAAGGCTAACACCCCCTCCAAAAACGAAGTTCTATCATTTTGGGGGAAAAGTCTATTACCCATAAATTTGAAGTCTAATACCAACTAAAAGGTATAGTATATGAACAAGGTTAGAAATCTAAAGCTAATACTCATTTAAAATGGGGCTCGTCAAGTCAGGACCAATTTGTCTGAAAATCCAAGGCTAACACCCCCTCCAAAAACCAAGTTCAATCATTTTTGGGGGAAAAGTCTATTACCCATTAATTTGAAGTCTAATACAAACTAAAAGGTATTGGATATGAACAAGGTTAGAAATCTAAGGCTAATACTAATTTAAAATGGTGCTCTTGAAGTCAAGACCAATTTGTCCGAAAATCCAAGGCTAACACCCCCTCCAAAAACCAAGTTCTATCATTTTGGGGTGAAAAGTCTATTACCCATAAATTTGAAGTCTAATACCAAATAAAAGGGATTGGATATGAACAAGGTTAGAAATCTAAGGCTAATACTCATTTAAAATGGGGCTCGTCGAGTGAGGACCAACTTGTCCGAAAAATCCAAGGCTAACATCCCCTCCAAAAACCAAGTTCAATCATTTTTGGGGGAAAAGTCTATTACCCATAAATTTGAAGTCTAATACCAACAAAAAGGGATTGGATATGAACAAGGTTAGAAATCTAAGGCTAATACTCATTTAAAATGGTGCTCGTGAAGTCGGGACCAATTTGTCCAGAAAATCCAAGGCTAACACCCCCTCCAAAAACCAAGTTCTATCATTTTGGGGTGAAAAGTCTATTACCCATAAATTTGAAGTCTAATACCAACAAAAAGGGATTGGATATGAACAAGGTTAGAAATCTAAGGCTGATACTCATTTAAAATGGGGCTCGTCGAGTCAGGACCAATTTGTCCAAAAAATCCAAAGCTAACACCCCCCATCAAAAAACAAGTTCTATCATTTTAGGGGGGAAAATTCTATTACCCATAAATTTGAAGTCTAATACCAACTAAAAGGGATTGGATATGAACATGTTTAGAAATCTAAGGCTAATATTCATTTAAAATGGGGCTCGTCGAGGGAGGACCAATTTGTCCGAAAATCCAAGGCTAACACCCCCTCCAAAAACCAAGTTCAATCATTTTTGAGGGAAAAGTCTATTACCCATTAATCTGAAGTCTAATACAAACTAAAAGGTATTGGATATGAACAAGGTTATAAATCTAAGGCTAATACTCTTTTAAAATGGTGCTCGTGAAGTCAGGACCAATTTGTCCGAAAATCCAAGGCTAACACCCCCTCCAAAAACAAAGTTCTATCATTTTGGGGTGAAAAGCCTATTACCCATAAATTTGAAGTCTAATACCAACAAAAAGGGATTGGATATGAACAAGGTTAGAAATCTAAGGCTAATACTCATTTAAAATGGGGCTCGTCGAGTCAGGACCAATTTGTCCAAAAATCCAAAGCTAACACCCCCCATCAAAAAACAAGTTCTATCATTTTAGGGGGGAAAATTCTATTACCCATAAATTTGAAGTCTAATACCAACTAAAAGGGATTGGATATGAACATGTTTAGAAATCTAAGGCTAATACTCATTTAAAATGGGGCTCGTCGAGGGAGGACCAATTTGTCCGAAAATCCAAGGCTAACATCCCCTCCAAAAACCAAGTTCAATCATTTTTGGGGGAAAAGTCTATTACCCATAAATTTGAAGTCTAATACCAACAAAAAGGGATTGGATATGAACAAGGTTAGAAATCTAAGGCTAATACTCATTTAAAATGGGGCTCGTCGAAGTGAGGACCAACTTTGTCCGAAAATCCAAGGCTAACATCCCCCTCCAAAAACCAAGTTCAATCATTTTTGGGGGAAAAGTCTATTACCCATAAATTTGAAGTCTAATACCAACAAAAAGGGATTGGATATGAACAAGGTTAGAAATCTAAGGCTAATACTCATTTAAAATGGTGCTCGTGAAGTCAGGACCAATTTGTCCGAAAATCCAAGGCTAACACCCCCATCAAAAACAAGTTCTATCATTTTAGGGGGAAAATTCTATTACCCATAAATTTGAAGTCTAATACCAACTAAAAGGGATTGGATATGAACATGTTTAGAAATCTAAGGCTAATACTCATTTAAAATGGGGCTCGTCGAGGGAGGACCAATTTGTCCGAAAATCCAAGGCTAACACCCCCTCCAAAAACCAAGTTCAATCATTTTTGAGGGAAAAGTCTATTACCCATTAATCTGAAGTCTAATACCAACTAAAAGGTATAGTATATGAACAAGGTTAGAAATCTAAAGCTAATACTCATTTAAAATGGGGCTCGTCAAGTCAGGACCAATTTGTCTGAAAATCCAAGGCTAACACCCCCTCCAAAAACCAAGTTCAATCATTTTTGGGGGAAAAGTCTATTACCCATAAATTTGAAGTCTAATACCAACTAAAAGGTATAGTATATGAACAAGGTTAGAAATCTAAAGCTAATACTCATTTAAAATGGGGCTCGTCAAGTCAGGACCAATTTGTCTGAAAATCCAAGGCTAACACCCCCTCCAAAAACCAAGTTCAATCATTTTTGGGGGAAAAGTCTATTACCCATTAATTTGAAGTCTAATACAAACTAAAAGGTATTGGATATGAACAAGGTTAGAAATCTAAGGCTAATACTAATTTAAAATGGTGCTCTTGAAGTCAAGACCAATTTGTCCGAAAATCCAAGGCTAACACCCCCTCCAAAAACCAAGTTCTATCATTTTGGGGTGAAAAGTCTATTACCCATAAATTTGAAGTCTAATACCAAATAAAAGGGATTGGATATGAACAAGGTTAGAAATCTAAGGCTAATACTCATTTAAAATGGGGCTCGTCGAGTGAGGACCAACTTGTCCGAAAATCCAAGGCTAACATCCCCTCCAAAAACCAAGTTCAATCATTTTTGGGGGAAAAGTCTATTACCCATAAATTTGAAGTCTAATACCAACAAAAAGGGATTGGATATGAACAAGGTTAGAAATCTAAGGCTAATACTCATTTAAAATGGTGCTCGTGAAGTCAGGACCAATTTGTCCGAAAATCCAAGGCTAACACCCCCTCCAAAAACCAAGTTCTATCATTTTGGGGTGAAAAGTCTATTACCCATAAATTTGAAGTCTAATACCAACAAAAAGGGATTGGATATGAACAAGGTTATAAATCTAAGGCTAATACTCTTTTAAAATGGTGCTCGTGAAGTCAGGACCAATTTGTCCGAAAATCCAAGGCTAACACCCCCTCCAAAAACAAAGTTCTATCATTTTGGGGTGAAAAGCCTATTACCCATAAATTTGAAGTCTAATACCAACAAAAAGGGATTGGATATGAACAAGGTTAGAAATCTAAGGCTAATACTCATTTAAAATGGGGCTCGTCGAGTCAGGACCAATTTGTCCAAAAATCCAAAGCTAACACCCCCATCAAAAACAAGTTCTATCATTTTAGGGGGAAAATTCTATTACCCATAAATTTGAAGTCTAATACCAACTAAAAGGGATTGGATATGAACATGTTTAGAAATCTAAGGCTAATACTCATTTAAAATGGGGGCTCGTCGAGGGAGGACCAATTTGTCCGAAAAATCCAAGGCTAACACCCCCTCCAAAAACCAAGTTCAATCATTTTTTTAGGGGAAAAGTCTATTACCCATTAATCTGAAGTCTAATACAAACTAAAAGGTATTGGATATGAACAAGGTTATAAATCTAAGGCTAATACTCTTTTAAAATGGTGCTCGTGAAGTCAGGACCAATTTGTCCCAAAATCCAAGGCTAACACCCCCTCCAAAAACAAAGTTCTATCATTTTGGGGTGAAAAGCCTATTACCCATAAATTTGAAGTCTAATACCAACAAAAAGGGATTGGATATGAACAAGGTTAGAAATATAAGGCTAATACTCATTTAAAATGGGGCTCGTCGAGTCAGGACCAATTTGTCCGAATATCCAAGGCTAACACCCCCTCCAAAAACCAAGTTCTATCATTTTGGGGGGAAAAGTCTATTACCCATAAATTTGAAGTCTAATACCAACTAAAAGGTATAGTATATGAACAAGGTTAGAAATCTAAAGCTAATACTCATTTAAAATGGGGCTCGTCAAGTCAGGACCAATTTGTCTGAAAATCCAAGGCTAACACCCCCTCCAAAAACCAAGTTCAATCATTTTTTGGGGGGAAAAGTCTATTACCCATTAATTTGAAGTCTAATACAAACTAAAAGGTATTGGATATGAACAAGGTTAGAAATCTAAGGCTAATACTAATTTAAAATGGTGCTCTTGAAGTCAAGACCAATTTGTCCGAAAATCCAACCAAGTTCTATCATTTTGGGGTGAAAAGTCTATTACCCATAAATTTGAAGTCTAATACCAAATAAAAGGGATTGGATATGAACAAGGTTAGAAATCTAAGGCTAATACTCATTTAAAATGGGGCTCGTCGAGTGAGGACCAACTTGTCCGAAAATCCAAGGCTAACATCCCCTCCAAAAACCAAGTTCAATCATTTTTGGGGGAAAAGTCTATTACCCATAAATTTGAAGTCTAATACCAACAAAAAGGGATTGGATATGAACAAGGTTAGAAATCTAAGGCTAATACTCATTTAAAATGGTGCTCGTGAAGTCAGGACCAATTTCTCCGAAAATCCAAGGCTAACACCCCCATCAAAAACAAGTTCTATCATTTTAGGGGGAAAATTCTATTACCCATAAATTTGAAGTCTAATACCAACTAAAAGGGATTGGATATGAACATGTTTAGAAATCTAAGGCTAATACTCATTTAAAATGGGGCTCGTCGAGGGAGGACCAATTTGTCCGAAAATCCAAGGCTAACACCCCCTCCAAAAACCAAGTTCAATCATTTTTGAGGGAAAAGTCTATTACCCATTAATCTGAAGTCTAATACAAACTAAAAGGTATTGGATATGAACAAGGTTATAAATCTAAGGCTAATACTCATTTAAAATGGGGCTCGTCAAGTCAGGACCAATTTGACTGAAAATCCAAGGCTAACACCCCCTCCAAAAACCAAGTTCTATCATTTTGGGGTGAAAAGTCTATTACCCATAAATTTGAAGTCTAATACCAACTAAAAGGGATTGGATATGAACAAGGTTAGAAATCTAAGGCTAATACTCATTTAAAATGGTGCTAGTGAAGTCAGGACCAATTTGACTGAAAATCCAAGGCTAACACCCCCTCCAAAAACCAAGTTCTATCATTTTGGGGGGAAAAGTCTATTACCCATAAATTTGAAGTCTAATACCAACAAAAAGGTATTGGATATGAACAAGGTTAGAAATCTAAGGCTAATACTCATTTAAATGGGGCTCGTGAAGTCAGGACCAATTTGTCTGAAAATCCAAGGCTAACACCCCCTCCAAAAACCAAGTTCTATCATTTTGGGGGGAAAAGTCTATTACCCATAAATTTGAAGTCTAATACCAACTAAAAGGTATAGTATATGAACAAGGTTAGAAATCTAAAGCTAATACTCATTTAAAATGGGGCTCGTCAAGTCAGGACCAATTTGTCTGAAAATCCAAGGCTAACACCCCCTCCAAAAACCAAGTTCAATCATTTTTGGGGGAAAAGTCTATTACCCATTAATTTGAAGTCTAATACAAACTAAAAGGTATTGGATATGAACAAGGTTAGAAATCTAAGGCTAATACTAATTTAAAATGGTGCTCTTGAAGTCAAGACCAATTTGTCCGAAAATCCAAGGCTAACACCCCCTCCAAAAACCAAGTTCTATCATTTTGGGGTGAAAAGTCTATTACCCATAAATTTGAAGTCTAATACCAAATAAAAGGGATTGGATATGAACAAGGTTAGAAATCTAAGGCTAATACTCATTTAAAATGGGGCTCGTCGAGTGAGGACCAACTTGTCCGAAAATCCAAGGCTAACATCCCCTCCAAAAACCAAGTTCAATCATTTTTGGGGGAAAAGTCTATTACCCATAAATTTGAAGTCTAATACCAACAAAAAGGGATTGGATATGAACAAGGTTAGAAATCTAAGGCTAATACTCATTTAAAATGGTGCTCGTGAAGTCAGGACCAATTTGTCCGAAAATCCAAGGCTAACACCCCCTCCAAAAACCAAGTTCTATCATTTTGGGGTGAAAAGTCTATTACCCATAAATCTGAAGTCTAATACAAACTAAAAGGTATTGGATATGAACAAGGTTATAAATCTAAGGCTAATACTCTTTTAAAATGGTGCTCGTGAAGTCAGGACCAATTTGTCCCAAAATCCAAGGCTAACACCCCCTCCAAAAACAAAGTTCTATCATTTTGGGGTGAAAAGCCTATTACCCATAAATTTGAAGTCTAATACCAACAAAAAGGGATTGGATATGAACAAGGTTAGAAATATAAGGCTAATACTCATTTAAAATGGGGCTCGTCGAGTCAGGACCAATTTGTCCGAATATCCAAGGCTAACACCCCCTCCAAAAACCAAGTTCTATCATTTTGGGGGGAAAAGTCTATTACCCATAAATTTGAAGTCTAATACCAACTAAAAGGGATTGGATATGAACAAGTTTAGAAATCTAAGGCTAATACTCATTTAAAATGGGGCTCGTCGAGGGAGGACCAATTTGTCCGAAAATCCAAGGCTAACATCCCCTCCAAAAACCAAGTTCAATCATTTTTGGGGGAAAAGTCTATTACCCATTAATCTGAAGTCTAATGTAAACTAAAAGGTATTGGATATGAACAAGGTTAGAAATCTAAGGCTAATACTCATTTAAAATGGTGCTCGTGAAGTCAGGACCAATTTGTCCCAAAATCCAAGGCTAACACCCCCTCCAAAAACAAAGTTCTATCATTTTGGGGTGAAAAGCCTATTACCCATAAATTTGAAGTCTAATACCAACAAAAAGGGATTGGATATGAACAAGGTTAGAAATATAAGGCTAATACTCATTTAAAATGGGGCTCGTCGAGTCAGGACCAATTTGTCCGAATATCCAAGGCTAACACCCCCTCCAAAAACCAAGTTCTATCATTTTGGGGGGAAAAGTCTATTACCCATAAATTTGAAGTCTAATACCAACTAAAAGGGATTGGATATGAACAAGTTTAGAAATCTAAGGCTAATACTCATTTAAAATGGGGCTCGTCGAGGGAGGACCAATTTGTCCGAAAATCCAAGGCTAACACCCCCTCCAAAAACCAAGTTCAATCATTTTTGAGGGAAAAGTCTATTACCCATTAATCTGAAGTCTAATACAAACTAAAAGGTATTGGATATGAACAAGGTTAGAAATCTAAGGCTAATACTCATTTAAAATGGTGCTCGTGAAGTCAGGACCAATTTGTCCGAAAATCCAAGGCTAACACCCCCTCCAAAAACCAAGTTCTATCATTTTGGGGTGAAAAGTCTATTACCCATAAATTTGAAGTCTAATACCAACTAAAAGGGATTGGATATGAACAAGGTTAGAAATCTAAGGCTAATACTCATTTAAAATGGGGCTCGTCGAGTCAGGACCAATTTGTCCAAAAATCCAAAGCTAACACCCCCATCAAAAACAAGTTCTATCATTTTAGGGGGAAAATTCTATTACCCATAAATTTGAAGTCTAATACCAACAAAAAGGGATTGGATATGAACAAGGTTAGAAATATAAGGCTAATACTCATTTAAAATGGGGCTCGTCGAGTCAGGACCAATTTGTCCGAATATCCAAGGCTAACACCCCCTCCAAAAACCAAGTTCTATCATTTTGGGGGGAAAAGTCTATTACCCATAAATTTGAAGTCTAATACCAACTAAAAGGTATAGTATATGAACAAGGTTAGAAATCTAAAGCTAATACTCATTTAAAATGGGGCTCGTCAAGTCAGGACCAATTTGTCTGAAAATCCAAGGCTAACACCCCCTCCAAAAACCAAGTTCAATCATTTTTGGGGGAAAAGTCTATTACCCATTAATTTGAAGTCTAATACAAACTAAAAGGTATTGGATATGAACAAGGTTAGAAATCTAAGGCTAATACTAATTTAAAATGGTGCTCTTGAAGTCAAGACCAATTTGTCCGAAAATCCAACCAAGTTCTATCATTTTGGGGTGAAAAGTCTATTACCCATAAATTTGAAGTCTAATACCAAATAAAAGGGATTGGATATGAACAAGGTTAGAAATCTAAGGCTAATACTCATTTAAAATGGGGCTCGTCGAGTGAGGACCAACTTGTCCGAAAATCCAAGGCTAACATCCCCTCCAAAAACCAAGTTCAATCATTTTTGGGGGAAAAGTCTATTACCCATAAATTTGAAGTCTAATACCAACAAAAAGGGATTGGATATGAACAAGGTTAGAAATCTAAGGCTAATACTCATTTAAAATGGTGCTCGTGAAGTCAGGACCAATTTGTCCGAAAATCCAAGGCTAACACCCCCTCCAAAAACCAAGTTCTATCATTTTGGGGTGAAAAGTCTATTACCCATAAATTTGAAGTCTAATACCAACAAAAAGGGATTGGATATGAACAAGGTTAGAAATCTAAGGCTAATACTCATTTAAAATGGGGCTCGTCGAGTCAGGACCAATTTGTCCAAAAATCCAAAGCTAACACCCCCATCAAAAACAAGTTCTATCATTTTAGGGGGAAAATTCTATTACCCATAAATTTGAAGTCTAATACCAACTAAAAGGGATTGGATATGAACATGTTTAGAAATCTAAGGCTAATACTCATTTAAAATGGGGCTCGTCGAGGGAGGACCAATTTGTCCGAAAATCCAAGGCTAACACCCCCTCCAAAAACCAAGTTCAATCATTTTTTAGGGAAAAGTCTATTACCCATTAATCTGAAGTCTAATACAAACTAAAAGGTATTGGATATGAACAAGGTTATAAATCTAAGGCTAATACTCATTTAAAATGGGGCTCGTCAAGTCGGGACCAATTTGATCCGAAAATCCAAGGCTAACACCCCCTCCAAAAACCAAGTTCTATCATTTTGGGGTGAAAAGTCTATTACCCATAAATTTGAAGTCTAATACCAACTAAAAGGGATTGGATATGAACAAGGTTAGAAATCTAAGGCTAATACTCATTTAAAATGGTGCTAGTGAAGTCAGGACCAATTTGACTGAAAATCCAAGGCTAACACCCCCTCCAAAAACGAAGTTCTATCATTTTGGGGGGAAAAGTCTATTACCCATAAATTTGAAGTCTAATACCAACTAAAAGGTATTGGATATGAACAAGGTTAGAAATATAAGGCTAATACTCATTTAAAATGGGGCTCGTCAAGTCAGGACCAATTTGACTGAAAATCCAAGGCTAACACCCCCTCCAAAAATGAAGTTCTATCATTTTGGGGGAAAAGTCTATTACCCATAAATTTGAAGTCTAATACCAACTAAAAGGTATAGTATATGAACAAGGTTAGAAATCTAAAGCTAATACTCATTTAAAATGGGGCTCGTCAAGTCAGGACCAATTTGTCTGAAAATCCAAGGCTAACACCCCCTCCAAAAACCAAGTTCAATCATTTTTGGGAGAAAAGTCTATTACCCATTAATTTGAAGTCTAATACAAACTAAAAGGTATTGGATATGAACAAGGTTAGAAATCTAAGGCTAATACTAATTTAAAATGGTGCTCTTGAAGTCAAGACCAATTTGTCCGAAAATCCAAGGCTAACACCCCCTCCAAAAACCAAGTTCTATCATTTTGGGGTGAAAAGTCTATTACCCATAAATTTGAAGTCTAATACCAAATAAAAGGGATTGGATATGAACAAGGTTAGAAATCTAAGGCTAATACTCATTTAAAATGGGGCTCGTCGAGTGAGGACCAACTTGTCCGAAAATCCAAGGCTAACATCCCCTCCAAAAACCAAGTTCAATCATTTTTGGGGGAAAAGTCTATTACCCATAAATTTGAAGTCTAATACCAACAAAAAGGGATTGGATATGAACAAGGTTAGAAATCTAAGGCTAATACTCATTTAAAATGGTGCTCGTGAAGTCAGGACCAATTTGTCCGAAAATCCAAGGCTAACACCCCCTCCAAAAACCAAGTTCTATCATTTTGGGGTGAAAAGTCTATTACCCATAAATTTGAAGTCTAATACCAACAAAAAGGGATTGGATATGAACAAGGTTAGAAATCTAAGGCTAATACTCATTTAAAATGGGGCTCGTCGAGTCAGGACCAATTTGTCCAAAAATCCAAAGCTAACACCCCCATCAAAAACAAGTTCTATCATTTTAGGGGGAAAATTCTATTACCCATAAATTTGAAGTCTAATACCAACTAAAAGGGATTGGATATGAACATGTTTAGAAATCTAAGGCTAATACTCATTTAAAATGGGGCTCGTCGAGGGAGGACCAATTTGTCCGAAAATCCAAGGCTAACACCCCCTCCAAAAACCAAGTTCAATCATTTTTGAGGGAAAAGTCTATTACCCATTAATCTGAAGTCTAATACAAACTAAAAGGTATTGGATATGAACAAGGTTATAAATCTAAGGCTAATACTCTTTTAAAATGGTGCTCGTGAAGTCAGGACCAATTTGTCCCAAAATCCAAGGCTAACACCCCCTCCAAAAACAAAGTTCTATCATTTTGGGGTGAAAAGCCTATTACCCATAAATTTGAAGTCTAATACCAACAAAAAGGGATTGGATATGAACAAGGTTAGAAATATAAGGCTAATACTCATTTAAAATGGGGCTCGTCGAGTCAGGACCAATTTGTCCGAATATCCAAGGCTAACACCCCCTCCAAAAAACCAAGTTCTATCATTTTTGGGGGGAAAAGTCTATTACCCATAAATTTGAAGTCTAATACCAACTAAAAGGGATTGGATATGAACAAGTTTAGAAATCTAAGGCTAATACTCATTTAAAATGGGGCTCGTCGAGGGAGGACCAATTTGTCCGAAAATCCAAGGCTAACACCCCCTCCAAAAAACCAAGTTCAATCATTTTTTGAGGGGAAAAGTCTATTACCCATTAATCTGAAGTCTAATACAAACTAAAAGGTATTGGATATGAACAAGGTTAGAAATCTAAGGCTAATACTCATTTAAAATGGTGCTCGTGAAGTCGGGGACCAATTTGTCAGAAAATCCAAGGCTAACACCCCTCCAAAAACCAAGTTCTATCATTTTGGGGTGAAAAGCCTATTACCCATAAATTTGAAGTCTAATACCAACAAAAAGGGATTGGATATGCACAAGGTTAGAAATCTAAGGCTAATACTCATTTAAAATGGGGCTCGTCGAGTCGGGACCAATTTGTCCAGAAAATCCAAGGCTAACACCCCCACCAAAAACCAAGTTCTATCATTTTTGGGGGGAAAAGTCTATTACCCATAAATTTGAAGTCTAATAACAGCTAAAAGGGATTGGATATGAACAAGTTTAGAAATCTAAGGCTATTACTCATTTAAAATGGGGGCTCGTCGAGGGAGGACCAATTTGTCCGAAAAATCCAAGGCTAACACCCCCTCCAAAAACCAAGTTCAATCATTTTTGGGGGGGAAAAGTCTATTACCCATTAATTTGAAGTCTAATACAAACTAAAAGGTATTGGATATGAACAAGGTTAGAAATCTAAGTCTAATACTCATTTAAAATGGTGCTCGTGAAGTCAAGACCAATTTGTCAGAAAATCCAAGGCTAACACCCCCTCCAAAAACCAAGTTCTATCATTTTGGGGTGAAAAGTCTATTACCCATAAATTTGGAGTCTAATACCAACTAAAAGGGATTGGATATGAACAAAGTTAGAAATCTAAGGCTAATACTCATTTAAAATGGGGCTCGTTGAGTGAGGACCAACTTGTCCAAAAATCCAAGGCTAACATCCCCTCCAAAAAACCAAGTTCAATCATTTTTGGGGGAAAAGTCTATTACCCATTAATCTGAAGTCTAATGTAAACTAAAAGGTATTGGATATGAACAAGGTTAGAAATCTAAGGCTAATACTCATTTAAAATGGTGCTCGTGAAGTCAAGACCAATTTGTCCGAAAATCCAAGGGTAACACCCCCTCCAAAAACCAAGTTCTATCATTTTGGGGTGAAAAGTCTATTACCCATAAATTTGAAGTCTAATACCAACTAAAAGGGATTGGATATGAACAAGGTTAGAAATCTAAGGCTAATACTCAATTAAAATGGGGCTCGTCGAGTGAGGACCAACTTGTCCGAAAATCCAAGGCTAACATCCCCTCCAAAAACCAAGTTCAATCATTTTTGGGGGAAAAGTCTATTACCCATAAATTTGAAGTCTAATACCAACAAAAAGGGATTGGATATGAACAAGGTTAGAAATCTAAGGCTAATACTCATTTAAAATGGTGCTCGTGAAGTCAGGACCAATTTGTCCGAAAATCCAAGGCTAACACCCCCTCCAAAAACCAAGTTCTATCATTTTGGGGTGAAAAGTCTATTAATTTGAAGTCTAATACCAACAAAAAGGGATTGGATATGAACAAGGTTAGAAAACTAAGGCTAATACTCATTTAAAATGGGGCTCGTCGAGTCAGGACCAATTTGTCCAAAAATCCAAGGCTAACACCCCCATCAAAAACCAAGTTCTATCATTTTAGGGGGAAAAGTCTATTACCCATAAATTTGAAGTCTAATACCAACTAAAACGGATTTGATATGAACAAGGTTAGAAATCTAAGGCTAATACTCATTTAAAATGGGGCTCGTCGAGTCAGGACCAATTTGCCCGAAAATCCAAGGCTAACACCCCCTCCAAAAACCAAGTTCTATCATTTTGGGGGGAAAAGTCTATTACCCATAAATTTGAAGTCTAATACCAACTAAAAGGGATTGGATATGAACAAGTTTAGAAATCTAAGGCTAATACTCATTTAAAATGGGGCTCGTCGAGGGAGGACCAATTTGTCCGAAAATCCAAGGCTAACACCCCCTCCAAAAACCAAGTTCAATCATTTTTGAGGGAAAAGTCTATTACCCATTAATCTGAAGTCTAATACAAACTAAAAGGTATTGGATATGAACAAGGTTAGAAATCTAAGGCTAATACTCATTTAAAATGGTGCTCGTGAAGTCGGGACCAATTTGTCAGAAAATCCAAGGCTAACACCCCCTCCAAAAACCAAGTTCTATCATTTTTGGGGTGAAAAGCCTATTACCCATAAATTTGAAGTCTAATACCAACAAAAAGGGATTGGATATGCACAAGGTTAGAAATCTAAGGCTAATACTCATTTAAAATGGGGCTCGTCGAGTCAGGACCAATTTGTCCGAAAATCCAAGGCTAACACCCCCCACCAAAAACCAAGTTCTATCATTTTTGGGGGGAAAAGTCTATTACCCATAAATTTGAAGTCTAATAACAGCTAAAAAGGGATTGGATATGAACAAGTTTAGAAATCTAAGGCTATTACTCATTTAAAATGGGGCTCGTCGAGTGAGGACCAATTTGTCCGAAAAATCCAAGGCTAACACCCCCTCCAAAAACCAAGTTCAATCATTTTTGGGGGGGAAAAGTCTATTACCCATTAATGTGAAGTCTAATACAAACTAAAAGGTATTGGATATGAACAAGGTTAGAAATCTAAGTCTAATACTCATTTAAAATGGTGCTCGTGAAGTCAAGACCAATTTGTCCGAAAATCCAAGGCTAACACCCCCTCCAAAAACCAAGTTCTATCATTTTGGGGTGAAAAGTCTATTACCCATAAATTTGGAGTCTAATACCAACTAAAAGGGATTGGATATGAACAAAGTTAGAAATCTAAGGCTAATACTCATTTAAAATGGAGCTCGTTGAGTGAGGACCAACTTGTCCGAAAATCCAAGGCTAACATCCCCTCCAAAAACCAAGTTCAATCATTTTTGGGGGAAAAGTCTATTACCCATTAATCTGAAGTCTAATGTAAACTAAAAGGTATTGGATATGAACAAGGTTAGAAATCTAAGGCTAATACTCATTTAAAATGGTGCTCGTGAAGTCAAGACCAATTTGTCAGAAAATCAAAGGGCTAACACCCCCTCCAAAAACCAAGTTCTATCATTTTTGGGGTGAAAAGTCTATTACCCATAAATTTGAAGTCTAATACCAACTAAAAGGGATTGGATATGAACAAGGTTAGAAATCTAAGGCTAATACTCAATTAAAATGGGGCTCGTCGAGTGAGGACCAACTTGTCAGAAAATCCAAGGCTAACATCCCCTCCAAAAACCAAGTTCAATCATTTTTTGGGGGGAAAAGTCTATTACCCATAAATTTGAAGTCTAATACCAACAAAAAGGGATTGGATATGAACAAGGTTAGAAATCTAAGGCTAATACTCATTTAAAATGGTGCTCGTGAAGTCGGGACCAATTTGTCAGAAAATCCAAGGCTAACACCCCCTCCAAAAACCAAGTTCTATCATTTTGGGGGTGAAAAGTCTATTACCCATAAATTTGAAGTCTAATACCAACAAAAAGGGATTGGATATGAACAAGGTTAGAAAATCTAAGGCTAATACTCATTTAAAATGGGGCTCGTCGAGTCGAGGACCAATTTGTCCGAAAAATCCAAGGCTAACACCCCCCATCAAAAACCAAGTTCTATCATTTTTGGGGGAAAAGTCTATTACCCATAAATTTGAAGTCTAATACCAACTAAAAAGGGATTTGGATATGAACAAGGTTAGAAATCTAAGGCTAATACTCATTTAAAATGGGGCTCGTCGAGTCGAGGACCAATTTGTCAGAAAATCCAAGGCTAACACCCCCTCCAAAAACCAAGTTCTATCATTTTTGGGGGGAAAAGTCTATTACCCATAAATTTGAAGTCTAATACACAACTAAAAGGTATTGGATATGAACAAGGTTAGAAATCTAAGGCTAATACTCATTTAAAATGGGGCTCGTCAAGTCGGGGACCAATTTGTCCGAAAATCCAAGGCTAACACCCCCCACCAAAAACCAAGTTCTATCATTTTTGGGGGGAAAAGTCTATTACCCATAAATTTGAAGTCTAATAACAACTAAAAGGGATTGGATATGAACAAGGTTAGAAATCTAAGGCTAATACTCATTTAAAATGGGGCTCGTCAAGTCGGGACCAATTTGTCAGAAAATTCAAGGCTAACATCCCCTCCAAAAACCAAGTTCAATCATTTTTGGGGGGAAAAGTCTATTACCCATAAATTTGAAGTCTAATACCAACAAAAAGGGATTGGATATGAACAAGGTTAGAAATCTAAGGCTAATACTCATTTAAAATGGGTGCTCGTGAAGTCAGGGACCAATTTGTCCAGAAAATCCAAGGCTAACACCCCCTCCAAAAACCAAGTTCTATCATTTTGGGGGTGAAAAGTCTATTACCCATAAATTTGAAGTCTAATACCAACTAAAAAGGGATTGGATATGAACAAGGTTAGAAATCTAAGGCTAATACTCATTTAAAATGGGGCTCGTCGAGTCGAGGACCAATTTGTCCAGAAAATCCAAGGCTAACACCCCCATCAAAAACCAAGTTCTATCATTTTTGGGGGGAAAAGTCTATTACCCATAAATTTGACAGTCTAATACCAACTAAAAAGGTATTGGATATGAACAAGGTTAGAAATCTAAGGCTAATACTCATTTAAAATGGTGCTCGTGAAGTCAAGACCAATTTGTCAGAAAATCCAAGGCTAACACCCCCTCCAAAAACCAAGTTCTATCATTTTGGGGTGAAAAGTCTATTACCCATAAATTTGAAGTCTAATACCAACTAAAAGGGATTGGATATGAACAAAGGTTAGAAATCTAAGGCTAATACTCATTTAAAATGGGGCTCGTTGAGTGAGGACCAACTTGTCCGAAAAATCCAAGGCTAACATCCCCTCCAAAAACCAAGTTCAATCATTTTTTGGGGGGAAAAGTCTATTACCCATTAATCTGAAGTCTAATGTAAACTAAAAGGTATTGGATATGAACAAGGTTAGAAATCTAAGGCTAATACTCATTTAAAATGGTGCTCGTGAAGTCAAGACCAATTTGTCAGAAAATCCAAGGCTAACACCCCCTCCAAAAACCAAGTTCTATCATTTTTGGGGTGAAAAGTCTATTACCCATAAATTTGAAGTCTAATACCAACTAAAAGGGATTGGATATGAACAAGGTTAGAAATCTAAGGCTAATACTCATTTAAAATGGGGCTCGTCGAGTGAGGACCAACTTTGTCAGAAAATCCAAGGCTAACACCCCCTCCAAAAACCAAGTTCAATCATTTTTGGGGGAAAAGTCTATTACCCATAAATTTGAAGTCTAATACCAACAAAAAGGGATTGGATATGAACAAGGTTAGAAATCTAAGGCTAATACTCATTTAAAATGGTGCTCGTGAAGTCAGGACCAATTTGTCCGAAAATCCAAGGCTAACACCCCCTCCAAAAACCAAGTTCTATCATTTTGGGGTGAAAAGTCTATTACCCATAAATTTGAAGTCTAATACCAACTAAAAGGGATTGGATATGAACAAGGTTAGAAATCTAAGGCTAATACTCATTTAAAATGGGGCTCGTCGAGTGAGGACCAACTTGTCCAGAAAATCCAAGGCTAACATCCCCTCCAAAAACCAAGTTCAATCATTTTTGGGGGAAAAGTCTATTACCCATTAATCTGAAGTCTAATGCAAACTAAAAGGTATTGGATATGAACAAGGTTAGAAATCTAAGGCTAATACTCATTTAAAATGGTGCTCGTGAAGTCAAGACCAATTTGTCCAGAAAATCCAAGGCTAACACCCCCCTCCAAAAAACCAAGTTCTATCATTTTGGGGTGAAAAGTCTATTACCCATAAATTTGAAGTCTAATACCAACTAAAAGGGATTGGATATGAACAAGGTTAGAAATCTAAGGCTAATACTCAATTTAAAATGGGGCTCGTCGAGTGAGGACCAACTTGTCCAGAAAATCCAAGGCTAACATCCCCTCCAAAAACCAAGTTCAATCATTTTTTGGGGGGAAAAGTCTATTACCCATAAATTTGAAGTCTAATACCAACAAAAAGGGATTGGATATGAACAAGGTTAGAAATCTAAGGCTAATACTCATTTAAAATGGTGCTCGTGAAGTCGGGACCAATTTGTCAGAAAATCCAAGGCTAACACCCCCTCCAAAAACCAAGTTCTATCATTTTTGGGGTGAAAAGTCTATTACCCGATAAATTTGAAGTCTAATACCAACTAAAAGGGATTGGATATGAACAAGGTTAGAAATCTAAGGCTAATACTCATTTAAAATGGGGCTCGTCGAGTGAGGACCAACTTGTCAGAAAATCCAAGGCTAACATCCCCCTCCAAAAAACCAAGTTCAATCATTTTTGGGGGAAAAGTCTATTACCCATAAAAATGAAGTCTAATACCAACAAAAAGGGATTGGATATGAACAAGGTTAGAAATCTAAGGCTAATACTCATTTAAAATGGTGCTCGTGAAGTCAGGACCAATTTGTCCGAAAATCCAAGGCTAACACCCCCTCCAAAAACCAAGTTCTATCATTTTGGGGTGAAAAGTCTATTACCCATAAATTTGAAGTCTAATACCAACAAAAAGGGATTGGATATGAACAAGGTTAGAAATCTAAGGCTAATACTCATTTAAAATGGGGCTCGTCGAGTCGGGGACCAATTTGTCCAGAAAATCCAAGGCTAACACCCCCATCAAAAACCAAGTTCTATCATTTTTGGGGGGGAAAAGTCTATTACCCATAAATTTGAAGTCTAATACCAACTAAAAGGGATTGGATATGAATATGTTTAGAAATCTAAGGCTAATACTCATTTAAAATGGGGCTCGTCGAGTGAGGACCAATTTGTCCGAAAATCCAAGGCTAACACCCCCTCCAAAAACCAAGTTCAATCATTTTTGGGGGAAAAGTCTATTACCCATTAATCTGAAGTCTAATACAAACTAAAAGGTATTGGATATGAACAAGGTTAGAAATCTAAGGCTAATACTCATTTAAAATGGTGCTCGTGAAGTCAGGACCAATTTGTCCGAAAATCCAAGGCTAACACCCCCTCCAAAAACCAAGTTCTATCATTTTGGGGTGAAAAGCCTATTACCCATAAATTTGAAGTCTAATACCAACAAAAAGGGATTGGATATGAACAAGGTTAGAAATCTATGGCTAATACTCATTTAAAATGGGGCTCGTCGAGTTAGGACCAATTTGCCCGAAAATCCAAGGCTAACACCCCCTCCAAAAACCAAGTTCTATCATTTTGGGGTGAAAAGTCTATTACCCATAAATTTGAAGTCTAATACCAACTAAAAGGTATTGGATATGAACAAGGTTAGAAATCTAAGGCTAATACTTATTTAAAATGGGGCTCGTCAAGTCAGGACCAATTTGTCCGAAAATCCAAGGCTAACACCCCCACCAAAAACCAAGTTCTATCATTTTTGGGGGGAAAAGTCTATTACCCATAAATTTGAAGTCTAATACCAACTAAAAGGGATTGGATATGAACAAGGTTAGAAATCTAAGGCTAATACACATTTAAAGTGGGACTCGTCGAGTGAGGACCAACTTGTCCGAAAATCCAAGGCTAACATCCCCTCCAAAAAACCAAGTTCAATCATTTTTGGGGGGAAAAGTCTATTACCCATTAATCTGAAGTCTAATACAAACTAAAACGTATTGGATATGAACAAGGTTAGAAATCTAAGGCTAATACTCATTTAAAATGGTGCTCGTGAAGTCAAGACCAATTTGTCCCAGAAAATCCAAGGCTAACACCCCCTCCAAAAACCAAGTTCTGTCATTTTTGGGGTGAAAAGTCTATTACCCATAAATTTGAAGTCTAATACCAACTAAAAGGGAATGGATATTAACAAGGTTAGAAATCTAAGGCTAATACTCATTTAAAATGGTGCTCGTGAAGTCGGGACCAATTTGTCCAGAAAATCCAAGGCTAACACCCCCTCCAAAAAACCAAGTTCTATCATTTTTGGGGTGAAAAGTCTATTACCCATAAATTTGAAGTCTAATAACAACAAAAAGGGATTGGATATGAACAAGGTTAGAAATCTAAGGCTAATACTCATTTAAAATGGGGCTCGTCGAGTCAGGACCAATTTGTCCAAAAATCCAAGGCTAACACCCCCACCAAAAACCAAGTTCTATCATTTTGGGGGGAAAAGTCTATTACCCATAAATTTGAAGTCTAATAACAACTAAAAGGGATTGGATATGAATTTGTTTAGAAATCTAAGGCTAATACTCATTTAAAATGGGGCTCGTCGAGGGAGGACCAATTTGTCCGAAAATCCAAGGCTAACACCCCCTCCAAAAACCAAGTTCAATCATTTTTGGGGGAAAAGTCTATTACCCATTAATCTGAAGTCTAATACAAACTAAAAGGTATTGGATATGAACAAGGTTAGAAATATAAGGCTAATACTCATTTAAAATGGTGCTCGTGAAGTCAGGACCAATTTGTCCGAAAATCCAAGGCTAACACCCCCTCCAAAAACCAAGTTCTATCATTTTGGGGTGAAAAGCCTATTACCCATAAATTTGAAGTCTAATACCAACAAAAAGGGATTGGATATGAACAAGGTTAGAAATCTATGGCTAATACTCATTTAAAATGGGGCTCGTCGAGTTAGGACCAATTTGCCCAGAAAATCCAAGGCTAACACCCCCTCCAAAAACCAAGTTCTATCATTTTGGGGTGAAAAGTCTATTACCCATAAATTTGAAGTCTAATACCAACTAAAAGGTATTGGATATGAACAAGGTTAGAAATCTAAGGCTAATACTTATTTAAAATGGGGCTCGTCAAGTCGGGACCAATTTGTCAGAAAATCCAAGGCTAACACCCCCCACCAAAAACCAAGTTCTATCATTTTGGGGGGAAAAGTCTATTACCCATAAATTTGAAGTCTAATACCAACTAAAAGGGATTGGATATGAACAAGGTTAGAAATCTAAGGCTAATACTCATTTAAAATGGGGACTCGTCGAGTGAGGACCAACTTGTCCGAAAAATCCAATGCTAACATCCCCTCCAAAAACCAAGTTCAATCATTTTTGTGGGAAAAGTCTATTACCCATTAATCTGAAGTCTAATACAAACTAAAACGTATTGGATATGAACAAGGTTAGAAATCTAAGGCTAATACTCATTTAAAATGGTGCTCGTGAAGTCAAGACCAATTTGTCAGAAAATCCAAGGCTAACACCCCCTCCAAAAAACCAAGTTCTATCATTTTGGGGTGAAAAGTCTATTACCCATAAATTTGAAGTCTAATACCAACTAAAAGGGAATGGATATTAACAAGGTTAGAAATCTAAGGCTAAAACTCATTTAAAATGGTGCTCGTGAAGTCAGGACCAATTTGTCCGAAAATCCAAGGCTAACACCCCCTCCAAAAACCAAGTTCTATCATTTTGGGGTGAAAAGCCTATTACCCATAAATTTGAAGTCTAATACCAACAAAAAGGGATTGGATATCAACAAGGTTAGAAATCTATGGCTAATACTCATTTAAAATGGGGCTCGTCGAGTTAGGACCAATTTGTCCCAGAAAATCCAAGGCTAACACCCCCTCCAAAAAACCAAGTTCTATCATTTTTGGGGGTGAAAAGTCTATTACCCATAAATTTGAAGTCTAATACCAACTAAAAGGTATTGGATATGAACAAGGTTAGAAATCTAAGGCTAATACTTATTTAAAATGGGGCTCGTCAAGTCAGGACCAATTTGTCCGAAAATCCAAGGCTAACACCCCCACCAAAAACCAAGTTCTATCATTTTGGGGGGAAAAGTCTATTACCCATAAATTTGAAGTCTAATACCAACTAAAAGGGATTGGATATGAACAAGGTTAGAAATCTAAGGCTAATACACATTTAAAGTGGGACTCGTCGAGTGAGGACCAACTTGTCCGAAAATCCAAGGCTAACATCCCCTCCAAAAACCAAGTTCAATCATTTTTGGGGGAAAAGTCTATTACCCATTAATCTGAAGTCTAATACAAACTAAAACGTATTGGATATGAACAAGGTTAGAAATCTAAGGCTAATACTCATTTAAAATGGTGCTCGTGAAGTCAAGACCAATTTGTCCGAAAATCCAAGGCTAACACCCCCTCCAAAAACCAAGTTCTGTCATTTTGGGGTGAAAAGTCTATTACCCATAAATTTGAAGTCTAATACCAACTAAAAGGGAATGGATATTAACAAGGTTAGAAATCTAAGGCTAATACTCATTTAAAATGGTGCTCGTGAAGTCAGGACCAATTTGTCTGAAAATCCAAGGCTAACACCCCCCTCCAAAAAACCAAGTTCTATCATTTTGGGGGTGAAAAGTCTATTACCCATAAATTTGAAGTCTAATAACAACAAAAAGGGATTGGATATGAACAAGGTTAGAAATCTAAGGCTAATACTCATTTAAAATGGGGCTCGTCGAGTCGGGACCAATTTGTCCAAAAAATCCAAGGCTAACACCCCCCACCAAAAAACCAAGTTCTATCATTTTTGGGGGGAAAAGTCTATTACCCATAAATTTGAAGTCTAATAACAACTAAAAGGGATTGGATATGAATTTGTTTAGAAATCTAAGGCTAATACTCATTTAAAATGGGGCTCGTCGAGGGAGGACCAATTTGTCCAGAAAATCCAAGGCTAACACCCCCTCCAAAAAACCAAGTTCAATCATTTTTGGGGGAAAAGTCTATTACCCATTAATCTGAAGTCTAATACAAACTAAAAGGTATTGGATATGAACAAGGTTAGAAATATAAGGCTAATACTCATTTAAAATGGTGCTCGTGAAGTCAGGACCAATTTGTCCGAAAATCCAAGGCTAACACCCCCTCCAAAAACCAAGTTCTATCATTTTGGGGTGAAAAGCCTATTACCCATAAATTTGAAGTCTAATACCAACAAAAAGGGATTGGATATGAACAAGGTTAGAAATCTATGGCTAATACTCATTTAAAATGGGGCTCGTCGAGTTAGGACCAATTTGCCCGAAAATCCAAGGCTAACACCCCCTCCAAAAACCAAGTTCTATCATTTTGGGGTGAAAAGTCTATTACCCATAAATTTGAAGTCTAATACCAACTAAAAGGTATTGGATATGAACAAGGTTAGAAATCTAAGGCTAATACTTATTTAAAATGGGGCTCGTCAAGTCAGGACCAATTTGTCCGAAAATCCAAGGCTAACACCCCCACCAAAAACCAAGTTCTATCATTTTGGGGGGAAAAGTCTATTACCCATAAATTTGAAGTCTAATACCAACTAAAAGGGATTGGATATGAACAAGGTTAGAAATCTAAGGCTAATACTCATTTAAAATGGGACTCGTCGAGTGAGGACCAACTTGTCCGAAAATCCAATGCTAACATCCCCTCCAAAAACCAAGTTCAATCATTTTTGGGGGAAAAGTCTATTACCCATTAATCTGAAGTCTAATACAAACTAAAACGTATTGGATATGAACAAGGTTAGAAATCTAAGGCTAATACTCATTTAAAATGGTGCTCGTGAAGTCAAGACCAATTTGTCCGAAAATCCAAGGCTAACACCCCCTCCAAAAACCAAGTTCTGTCATTTTGGGGTGAAAAGTCTATTACCCATAAATTTGAAGTCTAATACCAACTAAAAGGGAATGGATATTAACAAGGTTAGAAATCTAAGGCTAAAACTCATTTAAAATGGTGCTCGTGAAGTCAGGACCAATTTGTCCGAAAATCCAAGGCTAACACCCCCTCCAAAAACCAAGTTCTATCATTTTGGGGTGAAAAGTCTATTACCCATAAATTTGAAGTCTAATACCAACAAAAAGGGATTGGATATGAACAAGGTTAGAAATCTAAGGCTAATACTCATTTAAAATGGTGCTCGTGAAGTCAGGACCAATTTGTCCGAAAATCCAAGGCTAACACCCCCACCAAAAACCAAGTTCTATCATTTTGGGGGGAAAAGTCTATTACCCATAAATTTGAAGTCTAATAACAACTAAAAGGGATTGGATATGAATTTGTTTAGAAATCTAAGGCTAATACTCATTTAAAATGGGGCTCGTCGAGGGAGGACCAATTTGTCCGAAAATCCAAGGCTAACACCCCCTCCAAAAACCAAGTTCAATCATTTTTGGGGGAAAAGTCTATTACCCATTAATCTGAAGTCTAATACAAACTAAAAGGTATTGGATATGAACAAGGTTAGAAATCTAAGGCTAATACTCATTTAAAATGGTGCTCGTGAAGTCAGGACCAATTTGTCCGAAAATCCAAGGCTAACACCCCCTCCAAAAACCAAGTTCTATCATTTTGGGTTGAAAAGCCTATTACCCATAAATTTGAAGTCTAATACCAACAAAAAGGGATTGGATATGAACAAGGTTAGAAATCTATGGCTAATACTCATTTAAAATGGGGCTCGTCGAGTTAGGACCAATTTGCCCGAAAATCCAAGGCTAACACCCCCTCCAAAAACCAAGTTCTATCATTTTGGGGTGAAAAGTCTATTACCCATAAATTTGAAGTCTAATACCAACTAAAAGGTATTGGATATGAACAAGGTTAGAAATCTAAGGCTAATACTTATTTAAAATGGGGCTCGTCAAGTCAGGACCAATTTGTCCGAAAATCCAAGGCTAACACCCCCCACCAAAAAACCAAGTTCTATCATTTTTGGGGGGAAAAGTCTATTACCCATAAATTTGAAGTCTAATACCAACTAAAAGGGATTGGATATGAACAAGGTTAGAAATCTAAGGCTAATACTCATTTAAAAGTGGGGACTCGTCGAGTGAGGACCAACTTGTCCAGAAAATCCAAGGCTAACATCCCCCTCCAAAAACCAAGTTCAATCATTTTTTGGGGGGAAAAGTCTATTACCCATTAATCTGAAGTCTAATACAAACTAAAACGTATTGGATATGAACAAGGTTAGAAATCTAAGGCTAATACTCATTTAAAATGGTGCTCGTGAAGTCAAGACCAATTTGTCCGAAAATCCAAGGCTAACACCCCCTCCAAAAACCAAGTTCTGTCATTTTGGGGTGAAAAGTCTATTACCCATAAATTTGAAGTCTAATACCAACTAAAAGGGAATGGATATTAACAAGGTTAGAAATCTAAGTCTAATACTCATTTAAAATGGTGCTCGTGAAGTCAGGACCAATTTGTCCGAAAATCCAAGGCTAACACCCCCTCCAAAAACCAAGTTCTATCATTTTGGGGTGAAAAGTCTATTACCCATAAATTTGAAGTCTAATAACAACAAAAAGGGATTGGATATGAACAAGGTTAGAAATCTAAGGCTAATACTCATTTAAAATGGGGCTCGTCGAGTCGGGGACCAATTTGTCCAAAAAATCCAAGGCTAACACCCCCACCAAAAACCAAGTTCTATCATTTTTGGGGGGAAAAGTCTATTACCCATAAATTTGAAGTCTAATAACAACTAAAAGGGATTGGATATGAATTTGTTTAGAAATCTAAGGCTAATACTCATTTAAAATGGGGCTCGTCGAGGGAGGACCAATTTGTCCGAAAATCCAAGGCTAACACCCCCCTCCAAAAACCAAGTTCAATCATTTTTTGGGGGGAAAAGTCTATTACCCATTAATCTGAAGTCTAATACAAACTAAAAGGTATTGGATATGAACAAGGTTAGAAATATAAGGCTAATACTCATTTAAAATGGTGCTCGTGAAGTCGGGACCAATTTGTCAGAAAATCCAAGGCTAACACCCCCTCCAAAAACCAAGTTCTATCATTTTTGGGGGTGAAAAGCCTATTACCCATAAATTTGAAGTCTAATACCAACAAAAAGGGATTGGATATGAACAAGGTTAGAAATCTATGGCTAATACTCATTTAAAATGGGGCTCGTCGAGTTAGGACCAATTTGCCCGAAAATCCAAGGCTAACACCCCCCTCCAAAAAACCAAGTTCTATCATTTTGGGGTGAAAAGTCTATTACCCATAAATTTGAAGTCTAATACCAACTAAAAGGTATTGGATATGAACAAGGTTAGAAATCTAAGGCTAATACTTATTTAAAATGGGGCTCGTCAAGTCAGGACCAATTTGTCCGAAAATCCAAGGCTAACACCCCCACCAAAAACCAAGTTCTATCATTTTGGGGGGGAAAAGTCTATTACCCATAAATTTGAAGTCTAATACCAACTAAAAGGGATTGGATATGAACAAGGTTAGAAATCTAAGGCTAATACTCATTTAAAGTGGGACTCGTCGAGTGAGGACCAACTTGTCCGAAAATCCAAGGCTAACATCCCCTCCAAAAACCAAGTTCAATCATTTTTGGGGGAAAAGTCTATTACCCATTAATCTGAAGTCTAATACAAACTAAAACGTATTGGATATGAACAAGGTTAGAAATCTAAGGCTAATACTCATTTAAAATGGTGCTCGTGAAGTCAAGACCAATTTGTCCGAAAATCCAAGGCTAACACCCCCTCCAAAAACCAAGTTCTGTCATTTTGGGGTGAAAAGTCTATTACCCATAAATTTGAAGTCTAATACCAACTAAAAGGGAATGGATATTAACAAGGTTAGAAATCTAAGGCTAATACTCATTTAAAATGGTGCTCGTGAAGTCAGGACCAATTTGTCCGAAAATCCAAGGCTAACACCCCCTCCAAAAACCAAGTTCTATCATTTTGGGGTGAAAAGTCTATTACCCATAAATTTGAAGTCTAATAACAACAAAAAGGGATTGGATATGAACAAGGTTAGAAATCTAAGGCTAATACTCATTTAAAATGGGGCTCGTCGAGTCAGGACCAATTTGTCCAAAAATCCAAGGCTAACACCCCCACCAAAAACCAAGTTCTATCATTTTGGGGGGAAAAGTCTATTACCCATAAATTTGAAGTCTAATACCAACAAAAAGGGATTGGATATGAACAAGGTTAGAAATCTAAGGCTAATACTCATTTAAAATGGGGCTCGTCGAGTCAGGACCAATTTGTCCGAAAATCCAAGGCTAACACCCCCACCAAAAACCAAGTTCTATCATTTTGGGGGGAAAAGTCTATTACCCATAAATTTGAAGTCTAATAACAACTAAAAGGGATTGGATATGAATTTGTTTAGAAATCTAAGGCTAATACTCATTTAAAATGGGGCTCGTCGAGGGAGGACCAATTTGTCCGAAAATCCAAGGCTAACACCCCCTCCAAAAACCAAGTTCAATCATTTTTGGGGGAAAAGTCTATTACCCATTAATCTGAAGTCTAATACAAACTAAAAGGTATTGGATATGAACAAGGTTAGAAATCTAAGGCTAATACTCATTTAAAATGGTGCTCGTGAAGTCAGGACCAATTTGTCCGAAAATCCAAGGCTAACACCCCCTCCAAAAACCAAGTTCTATCATTTTGGGTTGAAAAGCCTATTACCCATAAATTTGAAATCTAATACCAACAAAAAGGGATTGGATATGAACAAGGTTAGAAATCTATGGCTAATACTCATTTAAAATGGGGCTCGTCGAGTTAGGACCAATTTGCCCGAAAATCCAAGGCTAACACCCCCTCCAAAAACCAAGTTCAATCATTTTTGGGGGAAAAGTCTATTACCCATTAATCTGAAGTCTAATACAAACTAAAACGTATTGAATATGAACAAGTTTAGAAATCTAAGGCTAATACTCATTGAAAATGGGTGCTCGTGAAGTCGAGGACCAATTTGTCCAGAAAATCCAAGGCTAACACCCCCACCAAAAAACCAAGTTCTATCATTTTTGGGGGGAAAAGTCTATTACCCATAAATTTGAAGTCAAATACCAACTAAATGGGATTGGATATGAACAAGGTTAGAAATCTAAGGCTAATACTCATTTAAAATGGGGCTCGTCGAGTCAGGACCAATTTGTCCGAAAATCCAAGGCTAACACCCCCACCAAAAACCAAGTTCTATCATTTTGGGGGGAAAAGTCTATTACCCATAAATTTGAAGTCAAATACCAACTAAATGGGATTGGATATGAACAAGGTTAGAAATCTAAGGCTAATACTCATTTAAAATGGTGCTCGTGAAGTCAAGACCAATTTGTCCGAAAATCCAAGGCTAACACCCCCTCCAAAAACCAAGTTCTGTCATTTTGGGGTGAAAAGTCTATTACCCATAAATTTGAAGTCTAATACCAACTAAAAGGGAATGGATATTAACAAGGTTAGAAATCTAAGTCTAATACTCATTTAAAATGGTGCTCGTGAAGTCAGGACCAATTTGTCCGAAAATCCAAGGCTAACACCCCCTCCAAAAACCAAGTTCTATCATTTTGGGGTGAAAAGTCTATTACCCATAAATTTGAAGTCTAATACCAACTAAAAGGTATTGGATATGAACAAGGTTAGAAATATAAGTCTAATACTCATTTAAAATGGTGCTCGTGAAGTCAGGACCAATTTGTCCGAAAATCCAAGGCTAACACCCCCTCCAAAAACCAAGTTCTATCATTTTGGGGTGAAAAGCCTATTACCCATAAATTTGAAGTCTAATACCAACAAAAAGGGATTGGATATGAACAAGGTTAGAAATCTATGGCTAATACTCATTTAAAATGGGGCTCGTCGAGTTAGGACCAATTTGCCCGAAAATCCAAGGCTAACACCCCCTCCAAAAACCAAGTTCTATCATTTTGGGGTGAAAAGTCTATTACCCATAAATTTGAAGTCTAATACCAACTAAAAGGTATTGGATATGAACAAGGTTAGAAATCTAAGGCTAATACTTATTTAAAATGGGGCTCGTCAAGTCAGGACCAATTTGTCCGAAAATCCAAGGCTAACACCCCCACCAAAAACCAAGTTCTATCATTTTGGGGGGAAAAGTCTATTACCCATAAATTTGAAGTCTAATACCAACTAAAAGGGATTGGATATGAACAAGGTTAGAAATCTAAGGCTAATACTCATTTAAAGTGGGACTCGTCGAGTGAGGACCAACTTGTCCGAAAATCCAAGGCTAACATCCCCTCCAAAAACCAAGTTCAATCATTTTTGGGGGAAAAGTCTATTACCCATTAATCTGAAGTCTAATACAAACTAAAACGTATTGGATATGAACAAGGTTAGAAATCTAAGGCTAATACTCATTTAAAATGGTGCTCGTGAAGTCAAGACCAATTTGTCCGAAAATCCAAGGCTAACACCCCCTCCAAAAACCAAGTTCTGTCATTTTGGGGTGAAAAGTCTATTACCCATAAATTTGAAGTCTAATACCAACTAAAAGGGAATGGATATTAACAAGGTTAGAAATCTAAGGCTAATACTCATTTAAAATGGTGCTCGTGAAGTCAGGACCAATTTGTCCGAAAATCCAAGGCTAACACCCCCTCCAAAAACCAAGTTCTATCATTTTGGGGTGAAAAGTCTATTACCCATAAATTTGAAGTCTAATAACAACAAAAAGGGATTGGATATGAACAAGGTTAGAAATCTAAGGCTAATACTCATTTAAAATGGGGCTCGTCGAGTCAGGACCAATTTGTCCAAAAATCCAAGGCTAACACCCCCACCAAAAACCAAGTTCTATCATTTTGGGGGGAAAAGTCTATTACCCATAAATTTGAAGTCTAATACCAACAAAAAGGGATTGGATATGAACAAGGTTAGAAATCTAAGGCTAATACTCATTTAAAATGGGGCTCGTCGAGTCAGGACCAATTTGTCCGAAAATCCAAGGCTAACACCCCCACCAAAAACCAAGTTCTATCATTTTGGGGGGAAAAGTCTATTACCCATAAATTTGAAGTCTAATAACAACTAAAAGGGATTGGATATGAATTTGTTTAGAAATCTAAGGCTAATACTCATTTAAAATGGGGCTCGTCGAGGGAGGACCAATTTGTCCGAAAATCCAAGGCTAACACCCCCTCCAAAAACCAAGTTCAATCATTTTTGGGGGAAAAGTCTATTACCCATTAATCTGAAGTCTAATACAAACTAAAAGGTATTGGATATGAACAAGGTTAGAAATCTAAGGCTAATACTCATTTAAAATGGTGCTCGTGAAGTCAGGACCAATTTGTCCGAAAATCCAAGGCTAACACCCCCTCCAAAAACCAAGTTCTATCATTTTGGGTTGAAAAGCCTATTACCCATAAATTTGAAATCTAATACCAACAAAAAGGGATTGGATATGAACAAGGTTAGAAATCTATGGCTAATACTCATTTAAAATGGGGCTCGTCGAGTTAGGACCAATTTGCCCGAAAATCCAAGGCTAACACCCCCTCCAAAAACCAAGTTCAATCATTTTTGGGGGAAAAGTCTATTACCCATTAATCTGAAGTCTAATACAAACTAAAACGTATTGAATATGAACAAGTTTAGAAATCTAAGGCTAATACTCATTGAAAATGGTGCTCGTGAAGTCAGGACCAATTTGTCCGAAAATCCAAGGCTAACACCCCCACCAAAAACCAAGTTCTATCATTTTGGGGGGAAAAGTCTATTACCCATAAATTTGAAGTCAAATACCAACTAAATGGGATTGGATATGAACAAGGTTAGAAATCTAAGGCTAATACTCATTTAAAATGGGGCTCGTCGAGTCAGGACCAATTTGTCCGAAAATCCAAGGCTAACACCCCCACCAAAAACCAAGTTCTATCATTTTGGGGGGAAAAGTCTATTACCCATAAATTTGAAGTCAAATACCAACTAAATGGGATTGGATATGAACAAGGTTAGAAATCTAAGGCTAATACTCATTTAAAATGGTGCTCGTGAAGTCAAGACCAATTTGTCCGAAAATCCAAGGCTAACACCCCCTCCAAAAACCAAGTTCTGTCATTTTGGGGTGAAAAGTCTATTACCCATAAATTTGAAGTCTAATACCAACTAAAAGGGAATGGATATTAACAAGGTTAGAAATCTAAGTCTAATACTCATTTAAAATGGTGCTCGTGAAGTCAGGACCAATTTGTCCGAAAATCCAAGGCTAACACCCCCTCCAAAAACCAAGTTCTATCATTTTGGGGTGAAAAGTCTATTACCCATAAATTTGAAGTCTAATACCAACTAAAAGGTATTGGATATGAACAAGGTTAGAAATCTAAGGCTAATACTTATTTAAAATGGGGCTCGTCAAGTCAGGACCAATTTGTCCGAAAATCCAAGGCTAACACCCCCACCAAAAACCAAGTTCTATCATTTTGGGGGGAAAAGTCTATTACCCATAAATTTGAAGTCAAATACCAACTAAATGGGATTGGATATGAACAAGGTTAGAAATCTAAGGCTAATACTCATTTAAAATGGGGCTCGTCGAGTCAGGACCAATTTGTCCGAAAATCCAAGGCTAACACCCCCTCCAAAAACCAAGTTCAATCATTTTTGGGGGAAAAGTCTATTACCCATTAATCTGAAGTCTAATACAAACTAAAACGTATTGAATATGAACAAGGTTAGAAATCTAAGGCTAATACTCATTTAAAATGGTGCTCGTGAAGTCTAGACCAATTTGTCCGAAAATCCAAGGCTAACACCCCCTCCAAAAACCAAGTTCTGTCATTTTGGGGTGAAAAGTCTATTACCCATAAATTTGAAGTCTAATACCAACTAAAAGGGAATGGATATTAACAAGGTTAGAAATCTAAGGCTAATACTCATTTAAAATAGTGCTCGTGAAGTCGGGACCAATTTGTCCCAGAAAATCCAAGGCTAACACCCCCTCCAAAAACCAAGTTCTATCATTTTGGGGTGAAAAGTCTATTACCCAATAAATTTGAAGTCTAATACCAACAAAAAGGGATTGGATATGAACAAGGTTAGAAATCTAAGGCTAATACTCATTTAAAATGGGGCTCGTCGAGTCAGGACCAATTTGTCCGAAAATCCAAGGCTAACACCCGCACCAAAAACCAAGTTCTATCATTTTGGGGGGAAAAGTCTATTACCCATAAATTTGAAGTCTAATAACAACTAAAAGGGATTGGATATGAATATGTTTAGAAATCTAAGGCTAATACTCATTTAAAATGGGGCTCGTGAAGTCAGGACCAATTTGTCCGAAAATCCAAGGCTAACACCCCCTCCAAAAACCAAGTTCTATCATTTTGGGGTGAAAAGTCTATTACCCATAAATTTGAAGTCTAATACCAACAAAAAGGGATTGGATATGAACAAGGTTAGAAATCTAAGGCTAATACTCATTTAAAATGGGGCTCGTCGAGTCAGGACCAATTTGTCCAAAAATCCAAGGCTAACATCCCCATCAAAAACCAAGTTCTATCATTTTAGGGGGAAAAGTCTATTACCCATAAATTTGAAGTCTAATACCAACTAAAAGGGATTGGATATGAATATGTTTAGAAATCTAAGGCTAATACTCATTTAAAATGGGGCTCGTCGAGTGAGGACCAATTTGTCCGAAAATCCAAGGCTAACACCCCCTCCAAAAACCAAGTTCAATCATTTTTGGGGGAAAAGTCTATTACCCATTAATCTGAAGTCTAATACAAACTAAAAGGTATTGAATATGAACAAGGTTAGAAATCTAAGGCTAATACTCATTGAAAATGGTGCTCGTGAAGTCAGGACCAATTTGTCCGAAAATCCAAGGCTAACACCCCCTCCAAAAACCAAGTTCTATCATTTTGGGGTGAAAAGTCTATTACCCATAAATTTGAAGTCTAATACCAACAAAAAGGGATTGGATATGAACAAGATTAGAAATCTAAGGCTAATACTCATTTAAAATGGGGCTCGTCGAGTCAGGACCAATTTGTCCGAAAATCCAAGGCTAACACCCCCTCCAAAAACCAAGTTCTATCATTTTGGGGGGAAAAGTCTATTACCCATAAATTTGAAGTCTAATAACAACTAAAAGGGATTGGATATGAACAAGTTTAGAAATCTAAGGCTATTACTCATTTAAAATGGGGCTCGTCGAGGGAGGACCAATTTGTCCAGAAAATCCAAGGCTAACACCCCCTCCAAAAACCAAGTTCAATCATTTTGGGGGGAAAAGTCTATTACCCATTAATTTGAAGTCTAATACAAACTAAAAGGTATTGGATATGAACAAGGTTAGAAATCTAAGGCTAATACTCATTTAAAATGGTGCTCGTGAAGTCAAGATCAATTTGTCCGAAAATCCAAGGCTAACACCCCCTCCAAAAACCAAGTTCTATCATTCTGGGGTGAAAAGTCTATTACCCATAAATTTGAAGTCTAATACCAACAAAAAGGGATTGGATATGAACAAGGTTAGAAATCTAAGGCTAATACTCATTTAAAATGGGGCTCGTCGAGTCAGGACCAATTTGTCCAAAAATCCAAGGCTAACACCCCCACCAAAAACCAAGTTCTATCATTTTGGGGGGAAAAGTCTATTACCCATAAATTTGAAGTCTAATAACAACTAAAAGGGATTGGATATGAACAAGTTTAGAAATCTAAGGCTATTACTCATTTAAAATGGGGCTCGTCGAGTCAGGACCAATTTGTCCGAAAATCCAAGGCTAACACCCCCCACCAAAAAACCAAGTTCTATCATTTTTGGGGGGGAAAAGTCTATTACCCATAAATTTGAAGTCTAATAACAACTAAAAGGGATTGGATATGAATATGTTTAGAAATCTAAGGCTAATACTCATTTAAAATGGGGCTCGTCGAGGGAGGACCAATTTGTCCGAAAATCCAAGGCTAACACCCCCTCCAAAAACCAAGTTCAATCATTTTTGGGGGAAAAGTCTATTACCCATTAATCTGAAGTCTAATACAAACTAAAAGGTATTGGATATGAACAAGTTTAGAAATCTAAGGCTAATACTCATTGAAAATGGTGCTCGTGAAGTCAGGACCAATTTGTCCGAAAATCCAAGGCTAACACCCCCTCCAAAAACCAAGTTCAATCATTTTTGGGGGAAAAGTCTATTACCCATTAATCTGAAGTCTAATACAAACTAAAAGGTATTGGATATGAACAAGTTTAGAAATCTAAGGCTAATACTCATTGAAAATGGTGCTCGTGAAGTCAGGACCAATTTGTCCGAAAATCCAAGGCTAACACCCCCTCCAAAAACCAAGTTCTATCATTTTGGGGGGAAAAGTCTATTACCCATAAATTTGAAGTCTAATAACAACTAAAAGGGATTGGATATGAACAAGTTTAGAAATCTAAGGCTATTACTCATTTAAAATGGGGCTCGTCGAGGGAGGACCAATTTGTCCGAAAATCCAAGGCTAACACCCCCTCCAAAAACCAAGTTCAATCATTTTGGGGGGAAAAGTCTATTACCCATTAATTTGAAGTCTAATACAAACTAAAAGGTATTGGATATGAACAAGGTTAGAAATCTAAGGCTAATACTCATTTAAAATGGTGCTCGTGAAGTCAAGATCAATTTGTCCGAAAATCCAAGGCTAACACCCCCTCCAAAAACCAAGTTCTATCATTTTGGGGTGAAAAGTCTATTACCCATAAATTTGAAGTCTAATACCAACAAAAAGGGATTGGATATGAACAAGGTTAGAAATCTAAGGCTAATACTCATTTAAAATGGGGCTCGTCGAGTCAGGACCAATTTGTCCAAAAATCCAAGGCTAACACCCCTATCAAAAACCAAGTTCTATCATTTTAGGGTGAAAAGTCTATTACCCATAAATTTGAAGTCTAATACCAACTAAAAGGGATTGGATATGAACAAGGTTAGAAATCTAAGGCTAATACTCATTTAAAATGGGACTCGTCGAGTGAGGACCAATTTGCCCGAAAATCCAAGGCTAACACCCCCTCCAAAAACCAAGTTCTATCATTTTGGGGTGAAAAGTCTATTACCCATAAATTTGAAGTCTAATACCAACTAAAAGGTATTGGATATGAACAAGGTTAGAAATCTAAGGCTAATATTGATTTAAAATGGGGCTCGTCAAGTCAGGACCAATTTGTCCGAAAATCCAAGGCTAACACCCCCACCAAAAACCAAGTTCTATCATTTTGGGGGGAAAAGTCTATTACCCATAAATTTGAAGTCTAATACCAACTAAAAGGGATTGGATATGAACAAGGTTATAAATCTAAGGCTAATACTCATTTAAAATGAGACTCGTCGAGTGAGGACCAACTTGTCCGAAAATCCAAGGCTAACATCCCCTCCAAAAACCAAGTTCAATCATTTTTGGGGGAAAAGTCTATTACCCATTAATCTGAAGTCTAATACAAACTAAAACGTATTGGATATGAACAAGGTTAGAAATCTAAGGCTAATACTCATTTAAAATGGTGCTCGTGAAGTCAAGACCAATTTGTCCGAAAATCCAAGGCTAACACCCCCTCCAAAAACCAAGTTCTGTCATTTTGGGGTGAAAAGTCTATTACCCATAAATTTGAAGTCTAATACCAACTAAAAGGGAATGGATATTAACAAGGTTAGAAATCTAAGGCTAATACTCATTTAAAATGGTGCTCGTGAAGTCAGGACCAATTTGTCCAAAAATCCAAGGCTAACACCCCCTCCAAAAACCAAGTTCTATCATTTTGGGGTGAAAAGTCTATTACCCATAAATTTGAAGTCTAATAACAACTAAAAGGGATTGGATATGAATATGTTTAGAAATCTAAGGCTAATACTCATTTAAAATGGGGCTCGTGAAGTCAGGACCAATTTGTCCGAAAATCCAAGGCTAACACCCCCTCCAAAAACCAAGTTCTATCATTTTGGGGTGAAAAGTCTATTACCCATAAATTTGAAGTCTAATACCAACAAAAAGGGATTGGATATGAACAAGGTTAGAAATCTAAGGCTAATACTCATTTAAAATGGGGCTCGTCGAGTCAGGACCAATTTGTCCAAAAATCCAAGGCTAACATCCCCATCAAAAACCAAGTTCTATCATTTTAGGGGGAAAAGTCTATTACCCATAAATTTGAAGTCTAATACCAACTAAAAGGGATTGGACATGAATATGTTTAGAAATCTAAGGCTAATACTCATTTAAAATGGGGCTCGTCGAGGGAGGACCAATTTGTCCGAAAATCCAAGGCTAACACCCCCTCCAAAAACCAAGTTCAATCATTTTTGGGGGAAAAGTCTATTACCCATTAATCTGAAGTCTAATACAAACTAAAAGGTATTGGATATGAACAAGGTTAGAAATCTAAGGCTAATACTCATTGAAAATGGTGCTCGTGAAGTCAGGACCAATTTGTCCGAAAATCCAAGGCTAACACCCCCTCCAAAAACCAAGTTCTATCATTTTGGGGTGAAAAGTCTATTACCCATAAATTTGAAGTCTAATACCAACAAAAAGGGATTGGATATGAACAAGGTTAGAAATCTAAGGCTAATACTCATTTAAAATGGGGCTCGTCGAGTCAGGACCAATTTGTCCGAAAATCCAAGGCTAACACCCCCTCCAAAAAACCAAGTTCTATCATTTTGGGGGGAAAAGTCTATTACCCATAAATTTGAAGTCTAATAACAACTAAAAGGGATTGGATATGAACAAGTTTAGAAATCTAAGGCTATTACTCATTTAAAATGGGGCTCGTCGAGGGAGGACCAATTTGTCCGAAAATCCAAGGCTAACACCCCCTCCAAAAACCAAGTTCAATCATTTTTGGGGGAAAAGTCTATTACCCATTAATCTGAAGTCTAATACAAACTAAAAGGTATTGGATATGAACAAGGTTAGAAATCTAAGGCTAATACTCATTTAAAATGGTGCTCGTGAAGTCAAGATCAATTTGTCCGAAAATCCAAGGCTAACACCCCCTCCAAAAACCAAGTTCTATCATTTTGGGGTGAAAAGTCTATTACCCATAAATTTGAAGTCTAATACCAACAAAAAGGGATTGGATATGAACAAGGTTAGAAATCTAAGGCTAATACTCATTTAAAATGGGGCTCGTCGAGTCAGGACCAATTTGTCCAAAAATCCAAGGCTAACACCCCCATCAAAAACCAAGTTCTATCATTTTAGGGGGAAAAGTCTATTACCCATAAATTTGAAGTCTAATACCAACAAAAAGGGATTGGATATGAACAAGGTTAGAAATCTAAGGCTAATACTCATTTAAAATGGGGCTCGTCGAGTCAGGACCAATTTGTCCAAAAATCCAAGGCTAACACCCCCATCAAAAACCAAGTTCTATCATTTTAGGGGGAAAAGTCTATTACCCATAAATTTGAAGTCTAATACCAACTAAAAGGTATTGGATATGAACAAGGTTAGAAATCTAAGGCTAATACTTATTTAAAATGGGACTCGTCGAGTGAGGACCAACTTGTCCGAAAATCCAAGGCTAACATCCCCTCCAAAAACCAAGTTCAATCATTTTTGGGGGAAAAGTCTATTACCCATTAATCTGAAGTCTAATACAAACTAAAACGTATTGGATATGAACAAGGTTAGAAATCTAAGGCTAATACTCATTTAAAATGGTGCTCGTGAAGTCAAGACCAATTTGTCCGAAAATCCAAGGCTAACACCCCCTCCAAAAAACCAAGTTCTATCATTTTGGGGTGAAAAGTCTATTACCCATAAATTTGAAGTCTAATACCAACTAAAAAGGGAATGGATATTAACAAGGTTAGAAATCTAAGGCTAATACTCATTTAAAATGGTGCTCGTCGAGTCAGGACCAATTTGTCCGAAAATCCAAGGCTAACACCCCCACCAAAAACAAAGTTCTATCATTTTGGGGGGAAAAGTCTATTACCCATAAAGTTGAAGTCTAATAACAACTAAAAGGGATTGGATATGAACAAGTTTAGAAATCTAAGGCTATTACTCATTTAAAATGGGGCTCGTCGAGGGAGGACCAATTTGTCCAGAAAATCCAAGGCTAACACCCCCCTCCAAAAACCAAGTTCAATCATTTTTTGGGGGGAAAAGTCTATTACCCATTAATCTGAAGTCTAATACAAACTAAAAGGTATTGGATATGAACAAGGTTAGAAATCTAAGTCTAATACTCATTTAAAATGGTGCTCGTGAAGTCAGGACCAATTTGTCCGAAAATCCAAGGCTAACACCCCCTCCAAAAACCAAGTTCTATCATTTTGGGGTGAAAAGCCTATTACCCATAAATTTGAAGTCTAATACCAACAAAAAGGGATTGGATATGAACAAGATTAGAAATCTATGGCTAATACTCATTTAAAATGGGGCTCGTCAAGTTAGGACCAATTTGCCCGAAAATCCAAGGCTAACACCCCCTCCAAAAACCAAGTTCTATCATTTTGGGGTGAAAAGTCTATTACCCATAAATTTGAAGTCTAATACCAACTAAAAGGTATTGGATATGAACAAGGTTAGAAATCTAAGGCTAATACTCATTTAAAATGGGGCTCGTCAAGTCGGGACCAATTTGTCAGAAAATCCAAGGCTAACACCCCCCACCAAAAAACCAAGTTCTATCATTTTTGGGGGGGAAAAGTCTATTACCCATAAATTTGAAGTCTAATACCAACTAAAAGGGATTGGATATGAACAAGGTTAGAAATCTAAGGCTAATACTCATTTAAAAATGGGGACTCGTCGAGTGAGGACCAACTTTGTCCAGAAAAATCCAAGGCTAACATCCCCCTCCAAAAACCAAGTTCAATCATTTTTTGGGGGGGAAAAGTCTATTACCCATTAATCTGAAGTCTAATACAAACTAAAACGTATTGGATATGAACAAGGTTAGAAATCTAAGGCTAATACTCATTTAAAATGGGTGCTCGTGAAGTCAAGACCAATTTGTCCGAAAATCCAAGGCTAACACCCCCTCCAAAAACCAAGTTCTGTCATTTTGGGGGTGAAAAGTCTATTACCCATAAATTTGAAGTCTAATACAAACAAAAAGGGAATGGATATTAACAAGGTTAGAAATCTAAGGCTAATACTCATTTAAAATGGTGCTCGTGAAGTCAGGACCAATTTGTCCGAAAATCCAAGGCTAACACCCCCTCCAAAAACCAAGTTCTATCATTTTGGGGTGAAAAGTCTATTACCCATAAATTTGAAGTCTAATACCAACAAAAAGGGATTGGATATGAACAAGGTTAGAAATCTAAGGCTAATACTCATTTAAAATGGGGCTCGTCGAGTCAGGACCAATTTGTCCGAAAATCCAAGGCTAACACCCCCACCAAAAACCAATTTTATTATTTTGGGGGGAAAAGTCTATTACCCATAAATTTGAAGTCTAATAACAACTAAAAGGCATTGGATATGAACAAGTTTAGAAATCTAAGGCTATTACTCATTTAAAATGGGGCTCGTCGAGGGAGGACCAATTTGTCCGAAAATCCAATGCTAACACCCCCTCCAAAAACCAAGTTCAATCATTTTGGGGGGAAAAGTCTATTACCCATTAATTTGAAGTCTAATACAAACTAAAAGGTATTGGATATGAACAAGGTTAGAAATCTAAGGCTAATACTCTTTTAAAATGGTGCTCGTGAAGTCAAGACCAATTTGTCCGAAAATCCAAGGCTAACACCCCCTCCAAAAACCAAGTTCTATCATTTTGGGGGAAAAGTCTATTACCCATAAATTTGAAGTCTAATACTAACAAAAAGGGATTGGATATGAACAAGGTTAGAAATCTAAGGCTAATACTCATTTAAAATGGGGTTCGTCAAGTCAGGACCAATTTGTCTGAAAATCCAAGGCTAACACCCCCTCCAAAAACCAAGTTCTATCATTTTGGGGGAAAAGTCTATTACCCATAAATTTGAAGTCTAATACCAACTAAAAGGTATAGGATATGAACAAGGTTAGAAATCTAAAGCTAATGCTCATTTAAAATGGGGCTCGTCAAGTCAGGACCAATTTGTCTGAAAATCCAAGGCTAACACCCCCTCCAAAAACCAAGTTCACTCATTTATGGGGGAAAAGTCTATTACCCATTAATTTGAAGTCTAATACAAACTAAAAGGTATTGGATATGAACAAGGTTAGAAATCTAAGGCTAATACTCATTTAAAATGGTGCTCGTGAAGTCAGGACCAATTTGTCCGAAAATCCAAGGCTAACACCCCCTCCAAAAACCAAGTTCTATCATTTTGGGGTGAAAAGTCTATTACCCATAAATTTGAAGTCTAATACCAACAAAAAGGGATTGGATATGAACAAGGTTAGAAATCTAAGGCTAATACTCATTTAAAATAGGGCTCGTCGAGTCAGGACCAATTTGTCCGAAAATCCAAGGCTAACACCCCCACCAAAAACAAAGTTCTATCATTTTGGGGGGAAAAGTCTATTACCCATAAAGTTGACGTCTAATAACAACTAAAAGGGATTGGATATGAACAAGTTTAGAAATCTAAGGCTATTACTCATTTAAAATGGGGCTCGTCGAGGGAGGACCAATTTGTCCGAAAATCCAAGGCTAACACCCCCTCCAAAAACGAAGTTCAATCATTTTGGGGGGAAAAGTCTATTACCCATTAATTTGAAGTCTAATACAAACTAAAAGGTATTGGATATGAACAAGGTTAGAAATCTAAGGCTAATACTCATTTAAAATGGTGCTCGTGAAGTCAAGACCAATTTGTCCGAAAATCCAAGGCTAACACCCCCTCCAAAAACCAAGTTCTATCATTTTGGGGTGAAAAGTCTATTACCCATAAATTTGAAGTCTAATACCAACAAAAAGGGATTGGATATGAACAAGGTTAGAAATCTAAGGCTAATACTCATTTAAAATTGGGCTCGTCGAGTCAGGACCAATTTGTCCGAAAATCCAAGGCTAACACCCCCACCAAAAACCAAGTTCTATTATTTTGGGGGGAAAAGTCTATTACCCATAAATTTGAAGTCTAATACCAACTAAAAGGGATTGGATATGAACAAGGTTAGAAATCTAAGGCTAATACTCATTTAAAATGGGACTCGTTGAGTGAGGACCAACTTGTCCGAAAATCCAAGGCTAACATCCCCTCCAAAAACCAAGTTCAATCATTTTTGGGGGAAAAGTCTATTACCCATTAATCTGAAGTCTAATACAAACTAAAACGTATTGGATATGAACAAGGTTAGAAATCTAAGGCTAATACTCATTTAAAATGGTGCTCGTGAAGTCAAGACCAATTTGTCCGAAAATCCAAGGCTAACACCCCCTCCAAAAACCAAGTTCTGTCATTTTGGGGTGAAAAGTCTATTACCCATAAATTTGAAGTCTAATACCAACTAAAAGGGAATGGATATTAACAAGGTTAGAAATCTAAGGCTAATACTCATTTAAAATGGTGCTCGTGAAGTCAGGACCAATTTGTCCGAAAATCCAAGGCTAACACCCCCTCCAAAAAACCAAGTTCTATCATTTTTGGGGGTGAAAAGTCTATTACCCATAAATTTGAAGTCTAATACCAACAAAAAGGGATTGGATATGAACAAGGTTAGAAATCTAAGGCTAATACTCATTTAAAATTGGGCTCGTCGAGTCAGGACCAATTTGTCCGAAAATCCAAGGCTAACACCCCCACCAAAAACCAAGTTCTATGATTTTGGGGGGAAAAGTCTATTACCCATAAATTTGAAGTCTAATACCAACTAAAAGGGATTGGATATGAACAAGGTTAGAAATCTAAGGCTAATACTCATTTAAAATGGGAGTCGTCGAGTGAGGACCAACTTGTCCGAAAATCCAAGGCTAACATCCCCTCCAAAAACCAAGTTCAATCATTTTTGGGGGAAAAGTCTATTACCCATTAATCTGAAGTCTAATACAAACTAAAACGTATTGGATATGAACAAGGTTAGAAATCTAAGGCTAATACTCATTTAAAATGGTGCTCGTGAAGTCAGGACCAATTTGTCCGAAAATCCAAGGCTAACACCCCCTCCAAAAACCAAGTTCTGTCATTTTGGGGTGAAAAGTATATTACCCATAAATTTGAAGTGTAATACCAACTAAAAGGGAATGGATATTAACAAGGTTAGAAATCTAAGGCTAATACTCATTTAAAATGGTGCTCGTGAAGTCAGGACCAATTTGTCCGAAAATCCAAGGCTAACACCCCCTCCAAAAACCAAGTTCTATCATTTTGGGGTGAAAAGTCTATTACCCATAAATTTGAAGTCTAATACCAACAAAAAGGGATTGGATATGAACAAGGTTAGAAATCTAAGGCTAATACTCATTTAAAATTGGGCTCGTCGAGTCAGGACCAATTTGTCCGAAAATCCAAGGCTAACACCCCCACCAAAAACCAAGTTCTATTATTTTGGGGGGAAAAGTCTATTACCCATAAATTTGAAGTCTAATACCAACTAAAAGGGATTGTATATGAACAAGGTTAGAAATCTAAGGCTAATACTCATTTAAAATGGGAGTCGTCGAGTGAGGACCAACTTGTCCGAAAATCCAAGGCTAACATCCCCTCCAAAAACCAAGTTCAATCATTTTTGGGGGAAAAGTCTATTACCCATTAATCTGAAGTCTAATACAAACTAAAACGTATTGGATATGAACAAGGTTAGAAATCTAAGGCTAATACTCATTTAAAATGGTGCTCGTGAAGTCAAGACCAATTTGTCCGAAAATCCAAGGCTAACACCCCCTCCAAAAACCAAGTTCTGTCATTTTGGGGTGAAAAGTCTATTACCCATAAATTTGAAGTCTAATACCAACTAAAAGGGAATGGATATTAACAAGGTTAGAAATCTAAGGCTAATACTCATTTAAAATGGTGCTCGTGAAGTCAGGACCAATTTGTCTGAAAATCCAAGGCTAACACCCCCTTCAAAAACCAAGTTCTATCATTTTGGGGTGAAAAGTCTATTACCCATAAATTTGAAGTCTAATACCAACAAAAAGGTATTGGATATGAACAAGGTTAGAAATCTAAGGCTAACACTCATTTAAAATGGGGCTCGTCGAGTCAGGACCAATTTGTCCGAAAATCCAAGGCTAACACCCCCGCCAAAAACCAAGTTCTATCATTTTGGGGGGAAAAGTCTATTACCCATAAATTTGAAGTCTAATAACAACTAAAAGGGATTGGATATGAACAAGTTTAGAAATCTAAGGCTATTACTCATTTAAAATGGGGCTCGTCGAGGGAGGACCAATTTGTCCGAAAATCCAAGGCTAACACCCCCTCCAAAAACCAAGTTCAATCATTTTGGGGGGAAAAGTCTATTACCCATTAATTTGAAGTCTAATACAAACTAAAAGGTATTGGATATGAACAAGGTTAGAAATCTAAGGCTAATACTCATTTAAAATGGTGCTCGTGAAGTCAAGACCAATTTGTCCGAAAATCCAAGGCTAACACCCCCTCCAAAAACCAAGTTCTATCATTTTGGGGGAAAAGTCTATTACCCATAAATTTGACGTCTAATACTAACAAAAAGGGATTGGATATGAACAAGGTTAGAAATCTAAGGCTAATACTCATTTAAAATGGGGCTCGTCAAGTCAGGACCAATTTGTCTGAAAATCCAAGGCTAACACCCCCTCCAAAAACCAAGTTCTATCATTTTGGGGGAAAAGTCTATTACCCATAAATTTGAAGTCTAATACCAACTAAAAGGTATAGGATATGAACAAGGTTAGAAATCTAAAGCTAATACTCATTGAAAATGGGGCTCGTCAAGTCAGGACCAATTTGTCTGAAAATCCAAGGGTAACACCCCCTCCAAAAACCAAGTTCACTCATTTTTGGGGGAAAAGTCTATTACCCATTAATTTGAAGTCTAATACAAACTAAAAGGTATTGGATATGAACAAGGTTAGAAATCTAAGGCTAATACTCATTTAAAATGGTGCTCGTGAAGTCAGGACCAATTTGTCTGAAAATCCAAGGCTAACACCCCCTCCAAAAACCAAGTTCTATCATTTTGGGGTGAAAAGCCTATTACCCATAAATTTGAAGTCTAATACCAACAAAAAGGGATTGGATATGAACAAGGTTATAAATCTATGGCTAATACTCATTTAAAATGGGGCTCGTCGAGTTAGGACCAATTTGTCCGAAAATCCAAGGCTAACACCCCCTCCAAAAACCAAGTTCTATTATTTTGGGGTGAAAAGTCTATTACCCATAAATTTGAAGTCTAATACCAACAAAAAGGGATTGGATATGAACAAGGTTAGAAATCTAAGGCTAATACTCATTTAAAATAGGGCTCGTCGAGTCAGGACCAATTTGTCCGAAAATCCAAGGCTAACACCCCCACCAAAAACCAAGTTCTATCATTTTGGGGGGAAAAGTCTATTACCCATAAATTTGAAGTCTAATACCAACTAAAAGGGATTGGATATGAACAAGGTTAGAAATCTAAGGCTAATACTCATTTAAAATGGGGCTCGTCAAGTCAGGACCAATTTGTCCGAAAATCCAAGGCTAACACCCCCACCAAAAACCAAGTTCTATCATTTTGGGGGGAAAAGTCTATTACCCATAAATTTGAAGTCTAATACCAACTAAAAGGGATTGGATATGAACAAGGTTAGAAATCTAAGGCTAATACTCATTTAAAATGGGACTCGTCGAGTGAGGACCAACTTGTCCGAAAATCCAAGGCTAACATCCCTCCAAAAACCAAGTTCAATCATTTTTGGGGGAAAAGTCTATTACCCATTAATCTGAAGTCTAATACAAACTAAAACGTATTGGATATGAACAAGGTTAGAAATCTAAGGCTAATACTCATTTAAAATGGTGCTCGTGAAGTCAAGACCAATTTGTCCGAAAATCCAAGGCTAACACCCCCTCCAAAAACCAAGTTCTGTCATTTTGGGGGAAAAGTCGATTTCCCATAAATTTGAAGTCTAATACCAACTAAAAGGTATAGGATATGAACAAGGTTAGAAATCTAAAGCTAATACTCATTTAAAATGGGGCTCGTCAAGTCAGGACCAATTTGTCTGAAAATCCAAGGGTAACACCCCCTCCAAAAACCAAGTTCTATCATTTTGGGGTGAAAAGCCTATTACCCATAAATTTGAAGTCTAATACCAACAAAAAGGGATTGGATATGAACAAGGTTAGAAATCTATGGCTAATACTCATTTAAAATGGGGCTCGTCGAGTTAGGACCAATTTGTCCGAAAATCCAAGGCTAACACCCCCTCCAAAAACCAAGTTCTATCATTTTGGGGTGAAAAGTCTATTACCCATAAATTTGAAGTCTAATACCAACAAAAAGGGATTGGATATGAACAAGGTTAGAAATCTAAGGCTAATACTCATTTAAAATAGGGCTCGTCGAGTCAGGACCAATTTGTCCGAAAATCCAAGGCTAACACCCCCACCAAAAAACAAGTTCTATCATTTTTGGGGGGGAAAAGTCTATTACCCATAAAGTTGAAGTCTAATAACAACTAAAAGGTATTGGATATGAACAAGTTTAGAAATCTAAGGCTATTACTCATTTAAAATGGGGCTCGTCGAGGGAGGACCAATTTGTCCGAAAATCCAAGGCTAACACCCCCTCCAAAAACCAAGTTCAATCATTTTGGGTGGAAAAGTCTATTACCCATTAATTTGAAGTCTAATACAAACTAAAAGGTATTGGATATGAACAAGGTTAGAAATCTAAGGCTAATACTTATTTAAAATGGTGCTCGTGAAGTCAAGACCAATTTGTCCGAAAATCCAAGGCTAACACCCCCTCCAAAAACCAAGTTCTATCATTTTGGTGTGAAAAGTCTATTACCCATAAATTTGACGTCTAATACCAACTAAAGGGGATTGGATATGAACAAGGTTAGAAATCTAAGGTTAATACTCATTTAAAATGGGGCTCGTCGAGTTAGGACCAATTTGTCCGAAAATCCAAGGCTAACACCCCCTCCAAAAACCAAGTTCTATCATTTTGGGGTGAAAAGTCTATTACCCATAAATTTGAAGTCTAATACCAACAAAAAGGGATTGGATATGAACAAGGTTAGAAATCTAAGGCTAATACTCATTTAAAATAGGGCTCGTCGAGTCAGGACCAATTTGTCCGAAAATCCAAGGCTAACACCCCCACCAAAAACAAGTTCTATCATTTTGGGGGGAAAAGTCTATTACCCATAAAGTTGAAGTCTAATAACAACTAAAAGGTATTGGATATGAACAAGTTTAGAAATCTAAGGCTATTACTCATTTAAAATGGGGCTCGTCGAGGGAGGACCAATTTGTCCGAAAATCCAAGGCTAACACCCCCTCCAAAAACCAAGTTCAATCATTTTGGGTGGAAAAGTCTATTACCCATTAATTTGAAGTCTAATACAAACTAAAAGGTATTGGATATGAACAAGGTTAGAAATCTAAGGCTAATACTTATTTAAAATGGTGCTCGTGAAGTCAAGACCAATTTGTCCGAAAATCCAAGGCTAACACCCCCTCCAAAAACCAAGTTCTATCATTTTGGGGGAAAAGTCTATTACCCATAAATTTGAAGTCTAATACCAACTAAAAGGAATAGGATATGAACAAGGTTAGAAATCTAAAGCTAATACTCATTTAAAATGGGGCTCGTCAAGTCAAGACCAATTTGTTTGAAAATCCAAGGCTAACACCCCCTCCAAAAACCAAGTTCAATCATTTTTGGGGGAAAAGTCTATTACCCATTAATTTGAAGTCTAATACAAACTAAAAGGTATTGGATATGAACAAGGTTAGAAATCTAAGGCTAATACTCATTTAAAATGGGGCTCGTGAAGTCAAGACCAATTTGTCCTAAAATCCAAGGCTAACACCCCCTCCAAAAACCAAGTTTTATCATTTTGGGGGGAAAAGTCTATTACCCATAAATTTGAAGTCTAATACCAACTAAAGGGGATTGGATATGAACAAGGTTAGAAATCTAAGGCTAATACTCATTTAAAATGGGGCTCTTCGAGTGAGGACCAACTTGTCCGAAAATCCAAGGCTAACATCCCCTCCAAAAACCAAGTTCTATCATTTTGGGGGAAAAGTCTATTACCCATTAATTTGAAGTCTAATACAAACTAAAAGGTATTGGATATGAACAAGGTTACAAATCTAAGGCTAATACTCATTTAAAATGGGGCTCGTGAAGTCAAGACCAATTTGTCCTAAAATCCAAGGCTAACACCGCCTCCAAAAACCAAGTTTTATCATTTTGGGGGGAAAAGTCTATTACCCATAAATTTGAAGTCTAATACCAACTAAAGGGGATTGGATATGAACAAGGTTAGAAATCTAAGGCTAATACTCATTTAAAATGGGGCTCGTCAAGTGAGGACCAACTTGTCCGAAAATCCAAGGCTAACATCCCCTCCAAAAACCAAGTTCTATCATTTTGGGGGAAAAGTCTATTACCCATAAATTTGAAGCCTAATACCAATTAAAAGGTATAGGATATGAACAAGGTTAGAAATCTAAAGCTAATACTCATTTAAAATGGGGCTCGTCAAGTCAAGACCAATTTGTTTGAAAATCCAAGGCTAACACCCCCTCCAAAAACCAAGTTCAATCATTTTTGGGGGAAAAGTCTATTACCCATTAATTTGAAGTCTAATACAAACTAAAAGCTATTGCATATGAACAAGGTTAGAAATCTAAGGCTAATACTCATTTAAAATGGGGCTCGTGAAGTCAAGACCAATTTGTCCGAAAATCCAAGGATAACACCCCATCCAAAAACCAAGTTTTATCATTTTGGGGGGAAAAGTCTATTACCCATAAATTTGAAGTCTAATACCAACAAAAGGCGATTGGATATGAACAAGGTTAGAAATCTAAGGCTAATACTCATTTAAAATGGGGCTCGTCGAGTGAGGACCAACTTGTCCGAAAATCCAAGGCTAACATCCCCTCCAAAAACCAAGTTCTATCATTTTGGGGGAAAAGTCTATTACCCATAAATTTGAAGTCTAATACCAACTAAAAGGTATAGGATATGAATAAGGTTAGAAATCTAAAGCTAATACTCATTTAAAATGGGGCTCGTCAAGTCAGGACCAATTTGTTTGAAAATCCAAGGCTAACACCCCCTCCAAAAACCAAGTTCAATCATTTTTGGGGGAAAAGTCTATTACCCATTAATTTGAAGTCTAATACAAACTAAAAGGTATTGGGTATTAACAAGGTTAGAAATCTAAGGCTAATACTCATTTAAAATGGGGCTCGTGAAGTCAAGACCAATTTGTCCGAAAATCCAAGGATAACACCCCCTCCAAAAACCAAGTTCTATCATTTTGGGGTGAAAAGTCTATTACCCATAAATTTGAAGTCTAATACCAACTAAAAGGGATTGGATATGAACAAGGTTAGAAATCTAAGGCTAATACTCATTTAAAATGGTGCTCGTGAAGTCAGGACCAATTTGTCCTAAAATCCAAGGCTAACACCCCCTCCAAAAACCAAGTTTTATCATTTTGGGGGGAAAAGTCTATTACCCATAAATTTGAAGTCTAATACCAACTAAAGGGGATTGGATATGAACAAGGTTAGAAATCTAAGGCTAATACTCATTTAAAATGGGGCTCGTCGAGTGAGGACCAACTTGTCCGAAAATCCAAGGCTAACATCCCCTCCAAAAACCAAGTTCTATCATTTTGGGGGAAAAGTCTATTACCCATAAATTTGAAGCCTAATACCAACTAAAAGGTATAGGATATGAACAAGGTTAGAAATCTAAAGCTAATACTCATTTAAAATGGGGCTCGTCAAGTCAAGACCAATTTGTTTGAAAAACCAAGGCTAACACCCCCTCCAAAAACCAAGTTCAATCATTTTTGGGGGAAAAGTCTATTACCCATTAATTTGAAGTCTAATACAAACTAAAAGCTATTGGATATGAACAAGGTTAGAAATCTAAGGCTAATACTCATTTAAAATGGGGCTCGTGAAGTCAAGACCAATTTGTCCGAAAATCCAAGGATAACACCCCCTCCAAAAACCAAGTTTTATCATTTTGGGGGGAAAAGTCTATTACCCATAAATTTGAAGTCTAATACCAACAAAAGGCGATTGGATATGAACAAGGTTAGAAATCTAAGGCTAATACTCATTTAAAATGGGGCTCGTCGAGTGAGGACCAACTTGTCCGAAAATCCAAGGCTAACATCCCCTCCAAAAACCAAGTTCTATCATTTTGGGGGAAAAGTCTATTACCCATAAATTTGAAGTCTAATACCAACTAAAAGGTATAGGATATGAATAAGGTTAGAAATCTAAAGCTAATACTCATTTAAAATGGGGCTCGTCAAGTCAGGACCAATTTGTTTGAAAATCCAAGGCTAACACCCCCTCCAAAAACCAAGTTCAATCATTTTTGGGGGAAAAGTCTATTACCCATTAATTTGAAGTCTAATACAAACTAAAAGGTATTGGATATGAACAAGGTTATAAATCTAAGGCTAATACTCATTTAAAATGGGGCTCGTGAAGTCAAGACCAATTTGTCCGAAAATCCAAGGCTAACACCCCGTCCAAAAACCAAGTTCTATCATTTTGGGGGAAAAGTCTATTACCCATAAATTTGAAGTCTAATACCAACTAAAAGGTATAGGATATGAACAAGGTTAGAAATCTAAAGCTAATACTCATTTAAAATGGGGCTCGTCAAGTCAAGACCAATTTGTTTGAAAATCGAAGGCTAACACCCCCTCCAAAAACCAAGTTCAATCATTTTTGGGGGAAAAGTCTATTACCCATTAATTTGAAGTCTAATACAAACTAAAAGGTATTGGATATGAACAAGGTTAGAAATCTAAGGCTAATACTCATTTAAAATGGGGCTCGTCAAGTCAAGACCAATTTGTCCGAAAATCCAAGGATAACACCCCCTCCAAAAACCAAGTTCTATCATTTTGGGGTGAAAAGTCTCTTACCCATAAATTTGAAGTCTAATACCAACTAAAAGGGATTGGATATGAACAAGGTTATAAATCTAAGGCTAATACTCATTTAAAATGGTGCTCGTGAAGTCAGGACCAATTTGTCCTAAAATCCAAGGCTAACACCCCCTCCAAAAACCAAGTTTTATCATTTTGGGGGGAAAAGTCTATTACCCATAAATTTGAAGTCTAATACCAACTAAAGGGGATTGGATATGAACAAGGTTAGAAATCTAAGGCTAATACTCATTTAAAATGGGGCTCGTCGAGTGAGGACCAACTTGTCCGAAAATCCAAGGCTAACATCCCCTCCAAAAACAAAGTTCTATCATTTTGGGGGAAAAGTCTATTACCCATAAATTTGAAGTCTAATACCAACTAAAAGGTATAGGATATGAACAAGGTTAGAAATCTAAAGCTAATACTCATTTAAAATGGGGCTCGTCAAGTCAGGACCAATTTGTTTGAAAATCCAAGGCTAACACCCCCTCCAAAAACCAAGTTCAATCATTTTTGGGGGAAAAGTCTATTACCCATTAATTTGAAGTCTAATACAAACTAAAAGGTATTGGATATGAACAAGGTTATAAATCTAAGGCTAATACTCATTTAAAATGGGGCTCGTGAAGTCAAGACCAATTTGTCCGAAAATCCAAGGCTAACACCCCCTCCAAAAACCAAGTTCTATCATTTTGGGGGAAAAGTCTATTACCCATAAATTTGAAGTCTAATACCAACTAAAAGGTATAGGATATGAACAAGGTTAGAAATCTAAACCTAATACTCATTTAAAATGGGGCTCGTCAAGTCAAGACCAATTTGTTTGAAAATCCAAGGCTAACACCCCCTCCAAAAACCAAGTTCAATCATTTTGGGGGGAAAAGTCTATTACCCATTAATTTGAAGTCTAATACAAACTAAAAGGTATTGGATATGAACAAGGTTAGACATCTAAGGCTAATACTCATTTAAAATGGTGCTCGTGAAGTCAAGACCAATTTGTCCGAAAATCCAAGGCTAACACCCCCTCCAAAAACCAAGTTCTATCATTTTGGGGTGAAAAGTCTATTACCCATAAATTTGAAGTCTAATACCAACTAAAAGGGATTGGATATGAACAAGGTTAGAAATCTAAGGCTAATACTCATTTAAAATGGTGCTCGTGAAGTCAGGACCAATTTGTCCTAAAATCCAAGGCTAACACCCCCTCCAAAAACCAAGTTTTATCATTTTGGGGGGAAAAGTTTATTACCCATAAATTTGAAGTCTAATACCAACTAAAAGGTATTGGATATGAACAAGGCTAGAAATATCAGGCTAATAATCATTTAAAATGGGGCTCGTCAAGTCAGGACCAATTTGTCTGAAAATCCAAGGCTAACACCCCCTCCAAAAACCAAGTTCAATCATTTTTGGGGGAAAAGTCTATTACCCATAAATTTGAAGTGTAATACCAACTAAAAGGTATTGGATATGAACAAGGTTAGAAATCTAAGGCTAATACTCATTTAAAATGTGGCTCGTCGAGTCAGGACCAATTTGTCCGAAAATCCAAGGCTAACACCCCCACCAAAAACCAAGTTCTATCATTTTGGGGGGGAAAGTCTATTACCAATAAATTTGAAGTCTAATACCAACTAAAAGGTATTGGATATGAACAAGTTTAGAAATCTAAGGCTAATACTCATTTAAAATGGGGCTCGTCGAGGGAGGACCAATTTGTCCGAAAATCCAAGGCTAACACCCCCTCCAAAAACCAAGTTCAATCATTTTTGGGGGAAAAGTCTACTACCCATTAATCTGAAGTCTAATACAAACTAAAAGGTATTGGATATGAACAAGGTTAGAAATCTAAGGCTCATACTCATTTAAAATGGTGCTCGTGAAGTCAGGACCAATTTGTCCGAAAATCCAAGGCTAACACCCCCTCCAAAAACCAAGTTCTATCATTTTGGGAGGAAAAGTCTATTACCCATAAATTTGAAGTATAATACCAACAAAAAGGGATTGGATATGAACAAGGTTAGAAATCTAAGGCTAATACTCATTTAAAATGGGGCTCGTCGAGTCAGGACCAATTTGTCCAAAAATCCAAGGCTAACACCGCCTCCAAAAACCTAGTTCTGTCATTTTGGGGTGAAAAGTCTATTACCCATAAATTTGAAGTCTAATACCAACTAAAAGGGATTGGATATGAACAAGGTTAGAAATCTAAGGCTAATACTCATTTAAAATGGTGCTCGTGAAGTCAGGACCAATTTGTCCTAAAATCCAAGGCTAACACCCCCTCCAAAAACCAACTTTTATCATTTTGGGGGGAAAAGTTTATTACCCATAAATTTGAAGTCTAATACCAACTAAAAGGTATTGGATATGAACAAGGCTAGAAATCTAAGGCTAATACTCATTTAAAATGGGGCTCGTGAAGTCAGGACCAATTTGTACGAAAATCCAAGGCTAACACGCCCTCCAAAAACCAAGTTCAATCATGTTTGGGGGAAAAGTCTATTACCCATAAATTTGAAGTCTAATACCAACTAAAAGGTATTGGATATGAACAAGGTTAGAAATCTAAGGCTAATACTCATTTAAAATGGGGCTCGTCGAGTCAGGACCAATTTGTCCAAAAATCCAAGGCTAACACCGCCTCCAAAAACCTAGTTCTGTCATTTTGAGGGAAAAGTCTATTACCCATAAATTTAAGTCTAATACCAACTAAAAGGTATTGGATATGAACAAGGTTAGAAATCTAAGGCTAATACTCATTTACAATGGGGCTCGTCCAGTCAGGACCAATTTGTCCGAAAATCCAAGGCTAACACCCCCACCAAAAACCAAGTTCTATCATTTTAGGGGGAAAAGTCTATTACCCATAAATTTGAAGTCTAATACCAACTAAAAGGGATTGGATATGAACAAGGTTAGAAATATAAGGCTAATACTCATTTAAAATGGGGCTCGTTGAGTCAGGACCAATTTGTCCAAAAATCCAAGGCTAACACCCCCATAAAACAAAGTTCTATCATTTTAGGGGGAAAAGTCTATTACCCATAAATTTGAAGTCTAATACCAACTAAAAGGGATTGGAAATGAATATATTTAGAAATGTAAGGCTAATACTCATTTAAAATGGGGCTCGTCGAGGGAGGACCAATTTGTCCAAAAATCCAAGGCTAACACCCCCATCAAAAACCAAGTTCTATCATTTTAAGGGGAAAAGTCTATTACCCATAAATTTGAAGTCTAATACCAACTAAAAGGGATTGGATTTGAATATATTTAGAAATGTAAGGCTAATACTCATTTAAAATAGGGCTCGTCGAGTCAGGACCAATTTGTCCGAAAATCCAAGGCTAACACCCCCACCAAAAACAAAGTTCTATCATTTTGGGGGGAAAAGTCTATTACCCATAAAGTTGAAGTCTAATAACAACTAAAAGGGATTGGATATGAACAAGTTTAGAAATCTAAGGCTATTACTCATTTAAAATGGGGCTCGTCGAGGGAGGACCAATTTGTCCGAAAATCCAAGGCTAACACCCCCTCCAAAAACCAAGTTCAATCATTTTGGGTGGAAAAGTCTATTACCCATTAATTTGAAGTTTAATACAAACTAAAATGTATTGGATATGAACAAGGTTAGAAATCTAAGTCTAATACTTATTTAAAATGGTGCTCGTGAAGTCAAGACCAATTTGTCCGAAAATCCAAGGCTAACACCCCCTCCAAAAACCAAGTTCTATCATTTTGGTGTGAAAAGTCTATTACCCATAAATGTGAAGTCTAATACCAACTAAAGGGGATTGGATATGAACAAGGTTAGAAATCTAAGGTTAATACTCATTTAAAATGGGGCTCGTCGAGTGAGGACCAACTTGTCCGAAAATCCAAGGCTAACATCCCCTCCAAAAACCAAGTTCTATCATTTTGGGGGAAAAGTCTATTACCCATAAATTTGAAGTCTAATACCAACTAAAAGGTATAGGATATGAACAAGGTTAGAAATCTAAAGCTAATACTCATTTAAAATGGGGCTCGTCAAGTCAGAACCAATTTGATTGAAAATCCAAGGCTAACACCCCCTCCAAAAACCAAGTTCAATCATTTTTGGGGGAAAAGTCTATTACCCATTAATTTGAAGTCTAATACAAACTAAAAGGTATTGGATATGAACAAGGTTAGAAATCTAAGGCTAATACTCATTTAAAATGGGGCTCGTGAAGTCAAGACCAATTTGTCCGAAAATCCAAGGCTAACACCCCCTCCAAAAACCAAGTTCTATCATTTTAGGGTGAAAAGTCTATTACCCATAAATTTGAAGTCTAATACCAACTAAAAGGGATTGGATATGAACAAGGTTATAAATCTAAGGCTAATACTCATTTAAAATGGTGCTCGTGAAGTAAGGACCAATTTGTCCTAAAATCCAAGGCTAACACCCCCTCCAAAAACCAAGTTTTATCATTTTGGGGGGAAAAGTCTATTACCCATAAATTTGAAGTCTAATACCAACTAAAAGGTATTGGATATGAACAAGGTTAGAAATCTAAGGCTAATACTCATTTAAAATGGGGCTCGTCAAGTCAGGACCAATTTGTCTGAAAATCCAAGGCTAACACCCCCTCCAAAAACCAAGTTCAATCATTTTTGGGGGAAAAGTCTATTACCCATAAATTTGAAGTGTAATACCAACTAAAAGGTATTGGATATGAACAAGGTTAGAAATCTAAGGCTAATACTCATTTAAAATGGGGCTCGTCGAGTCAGGACCAATTTGTCTGAAAATCCAAGGCTAACACCCCCACCAAAAACCAAGTTCTATCATTTTGGGGGGAAAAGTCTATTACCAATAAATTTGAAGTCTAATACCAACTAAAAGGTATTGGATATGAACAAGTTTAGAAATCTAAGGCTAATACTCATTTAAAATGGGGCTCGTCGAGGGAGGACCAATTTGTCCAGAAAATCCAAGGCTAACACCCCCTCCAAAAACCAAGTTCAATCATTTTTGGGGGAAAAGTCTATTACCCATTAATCTGAAGTCTAATACAAACTAAAAGGTATTGGATATGAACAAGGTTAGAAATCTAAGGCTCATACTCATTTAAAATGGTGCTCGTGAAGTCAGGACCAATTTGTCCGAAAATCCAAGGCTAACACCCCCTCCAAAAACCAAGTTCTATCATTTTGGGGTGAAAAGTCTATTACCCATAAATTTGAAGTCTAATACCAACTAAAAGGTATTGGATATGAACAAGGTTAGAAATCTAAGGCTAATACTCATTTAAAATGGGGCTCGTCAAGTCAGGACCAATTTGTCCGAAAATCCAAGGCTAACACCCCCCCCCCCCAAAAAAAACCAAGTTCAATCATTTTGGGGGGAAAAGTCTATTACCCATTAATTTGAAGTCTAATACAAACTAAAAGGTATTGGATATGAACAAGGTTAGAAATCTAAGGCTAATACTCATTTAAAATGGTGCTCGTGAAGTCAAGACCAATTTGTCCGAAAATCCAAGGCTAACACCCCCTCCAAAAACCAAGTTCTATCATTTTGGGGTGAAAAGTCTATTACCCATAAATTTGAAGTCTAATACCAACTAAAAGGGATTGGATATGAACAAGGTTAGAAATCTAAGGCTAATACTCATTTAAAATGGGGCTCGTCGAGTGAGGACCAACTTGTCCGAAAATCCAAGGCTAACATCCCCTCCAAAAACCAAGTTCAATCATTGTTGGGGGAAAAGTCTATTACCCATTAATCTGAAGTCTAATGTAAACTAAAAGGTATTGGATATGAACAAGGTTAGAAATCTAAGGCTAGTACTCATTTAAAATGGTGCTCGTGAAGTCAAGACCAATTTGTCCAAAAATCCAAGGCTAACACCCCCTCCAAAAACCAAGTTCTATCATTTTGGGGTGAAAAGTCTATTACCCATAAATTTGAAGTCTAATACCAATTAAAAGGGATTGGATATGAACAAGGTTAGAAATGTAAGGCTAATACTCATTTAAAATGGGGCTCGTCGAGTGAGGACCAACTTGTCCGAAAATCCAAGGCTAACATCCCCTCCAAAAACCAAGTTCAATCATTTTTGGGGGAAAAGTCTATTACCCATAAATTTGAAGTCTAATACCAACTAAAAGGTATTGGATATGAACAAGGTTAGAAATCTAAGGCTAATACTCATTTAAAATGGGGCTCGTCCAGTCAGGACCAATTTGTCCGAAAATCCAAGGCTAATACCCCCACCAAAAACCAAGTTCTATCATTTTGGGGGGAAAAGTCTATTACCCATAAATTTGAAGTCTAATACCAACTAAAAGGGATTGGATATGAACAAGGTTAGAAATCTAAGGCTAATACTCATTTAAAATGGGGCTCGTTGAGTCAGGACCAATTTGTCCAAAAATCCAAGGCTAACACCCCCATCAAACACCAAGTTCTATCATTTTAGGGGGAAAAGTCTATTACCCATAAATTTGAAGTCTAATACCAACTAAAAGGGATTGGATATGAATATATTTAGAAATGTAAGGCTAATACTCATTTAAAATGGGGCTCGTCGAGGGAGGACCAATTTGTCCGAAAATCCAAGGCTAACACCCCCTCCAAAAACCAAGTTCAATCATTTTTGGGGGAAAAGTCTATTACCCATTAATCTGAAGTCTAATATAAACTAAAAGGTATTGGATATGAACAAGGTTAGAAATCTAAGGCTAATACTCATTTAAAATGGTGCTCGTGAAGTCAGGACCAATTTGTCCGAAAATCCAAGGCTAACACCCCCTCCAAAAACCAAGTTCTATCATTTTGGGGTGAAAAGCCTATTACCCATAAATTTGAAGTCTAATACCAACAAAAAGGGATTGGATATGAACAAGGTTAGGAATATAAGGCTAATACTCATTTAAAATGGTGCTCGTGAAGTCAGGACCAATTTGTCCGAAAATCCAAGGCTAACACCCCCTCCAAAAACCAAGTTCTATCATTTTGGGGTGAAAAGCCTATTACCCATAAATTTGAAGTCTAATACCAACAAAAAGGGATTGGATATGAACAACGTTAGAAATCTATGGCTAATACTCATTTAAAATGGGGCTCGTCGAGTTAGGACCAATTTGCCCGAAAATCCAAGGCTAACACCCCCTCCAAAAACCAAGTTCTATCATTTTGGGGTGAAAAGTCTATTACCCATAAATTTGAAGTCTAATACCAACTAAAAGGTATTGGATATGAACAAGGTTAGAAATCTAAGGCTAATACTCATTTAAAATGGGGCTCGTCAAGTCAGGACCAATTTGTCTGAAAATCCAAGGCTAACACCCCCTCCAAAAACCAAGTTCTATCATTTTGGGGGGAAAATTCTATTACCCATAAATTTGAAGTCTAATACCAACTAAAAGGGATTGGATATGAACAAGGTTAGAAATCTAAGGCTAATACTCATTTAAAATGGTGCTCGTGAAGTCAGGACCAACTTGTCCGAAAATCCAAGGCTAACATCCCCTCCAAAAACCAAGTTCAATCATTTTTGGGGGAAAAGTCTATTACCCATTAATCTGAAGTCTAATACAAACTAAAACGTATTGGATATGAACAAGGTTAGAAATCTAAGGCTAATACTCATTTAAAATGGTGATCGTGAAGTGAAGACCAATTTGTCCGAAAATCCAAGGCTAACACCCCCTTCAAAAACCAAGTTCTGTCATTTTGGGGTGAAAAGTCTATTACCCATAAATTTGAAGTCTAATACCAACTAAAAGGGAATGGATATTAACAAGGTTAGAAATCTAAGGCTAATATTCATTTAAAATGGTGCTCGTGAAGTCAGGACCAATTTGTCCGAAAATCCAAGGCTAACACCCCCTCCAAAAACCAAGTTCTATCATTTTGGGGTGAAAAGTCTATTACCCATAAATTTGAAGTCTAATACCAACAAGAAGGGATTGGATATGAACAAGGTTAGAAATCTAAGGCTAATACTCATTTAAAATGGGGCTCGTCGAATCAGGACCAATTTGTCCGAAAATCCAAGGCTAACACCCCCACCAAAAACCAAGTTCTATCATTTTGGGGGGAAAAGTCTATTACCCATAAATTTGAAGTCTAATAACAACTAAAAGGGATTCGATATTAACAAGTTTAGAAATCTAAGGCTATTACTCATTTAAAATGGGGCTCGTCGAGGGAGGACCAATTTGTCCGAAAATCCAAGGCTAACACCCCCTCCAAAAACCAAGTTCAATCATTTTGGGGGGAAAAGTCTATTACCCATTAATTTGAAGTCTAATACAAACTAAAAGGTATTGGATATGAACAAGGTTAGAAATCTAAGGCTAATACTCATTTAAAATGGTGCTCGTGAAGTCAAGACCAATTTGTCCGAAAATCCAAGGCTAACACCCCCTCCAAAAACCAAGTTCTATCATTTTGGGGTGAAAAGTCTATTACCCATAAATTTGAAGTCTAATACCAACAAAAAGGGATTGGATATGAACAAGGTTAGAAATCTAAGGCTAATACTCATTTAAAATGGGGCTCGTCGAGTCAGGACCAATTTGTCCAAAAATCCAAGGCTAACACCCCCATCAAAAACCAAGTTCTATCATTTTAGGGGGAAAAGTCTATTACCCATTAATTTGAAGTCTAATAACAACTAAAAGGGATTGGATATGAACAAGTTTAGAAATCTACGGCTATTACTCATTTAAAATGGGGCTTGTCGAGGGAGGACCAATTTGTCCGAAAATCCAAGGCTAACACCCCCTCCAAAAACCAAGTTCAATCATTTTGGGGGGAAAAGTCTATTACCCATTAATTTGAAGTCTAATAAAAACTAAAAGGTATTGGATATAAGGTTATAAATCTAAGGCTAATACTCATTTAAAATGGTGCTCGTGAAGTCAAGACCAATTTGTCCGAAAATCCAAGGCTAACACCCCCTCCAAAAACCAAGTTCTATCATTTTGGGGGAAAAGTCTATTACCCATAAATTTGAAGTCTAATACAAACTAAAAGGTATTGGATATGAACAAGGTTAGAAATCTAAGGCTAATACTCATTTAAAATGGGGCTCGTGGTGTCAGGACCAATTTGTCAAAAAATCCAAGGCTAACACCCCCATCAAACACCAAGTTCTATCATTTTAGGGGGAAAAGTCTATTACCCATAAATTTGAAGTCTAATACCAACTAAAAGGGATTGGATATGAATATATTTAGAAATGTAAGGCTAATACTCATTTAAAATGGGGCTCGTCGAGGGAGGACCAATTTGTCCGAAAATCCAAGGCTAACACCCCCTCCAAAAACCAAGTTCAATCATTTTTGGGGGAAAAGTCTATTACCCATTAATCTGAAGTCTAATATAAACTAAAAGGTATTGGATATGAACAAAGTTAGAAATCTAAGGCTAATACTCATTTAAAATGGTGCTCGTGAAGTCAGGACCAATTTGTCCGAAAATCCAAGGCTAACACCCCCTCCAAAAACCAAGTTCTATCATTTTGGGGTGAAAAGCCTATTACCCATAAATTTGAAGTCTAATACCAACAAAAAGGGATTGGATATGAACAAGGTTATAAATCTATGGCTAATACTCATTTAAAATGAGGCTCGTCGAGTTAGGACCAATTTGCCCGAAAATCCAAGGCTAACACCCCCTCCAAAAACCAAGTTCTATCATTTTGGGGTGAAAAGTCTATTACCCATAAATTTGAAGTCTAATACCAACTAAAAGGTATTGGATATGAACAAGGTTAGAAATCTAAGGCTAATACTCATTTAAAATGGGGCTCGTCAAGTCAGGACCAATTTGTCCGAAAATCCAAGGCTAACACCCCCACCAAAAACCAAGTTCTATCATTTTGGGGGGAAAATTCTATTACCCATAAATTTGAAGTCTAATACCAACTAAAAGGTATAGGATATGAAAAAGGTTAGAAATCTAAAGCTAAAACTCATTTGAAATGGGGCTCGTCAAGTCAGGACCAATTTGTTTGAAAATCCAAGGCTAACACCCCCTCCAAAAACCAAGTTCAATCTTTTTTGGGGGAAAAGTCTATTACCCATTAATTTGAAGTCTAATACAAACTAAAAGGTATTGGATATGAACAAGGTTAGAAATCTAAGGCTAATACTCATTTAAAATGGGGCTCGTGAAGTCAAGACCAATTTGTCCGAAAATCCAAGGCTAACACCCCCTCCAAAAACCAAGTTCTATCATTTTGGGGTGAAAAGTCTATTACCCATAAATTTGAAGTCTAATACCAACTAAAAGGTATTGGATATGAACAAGGTTAGAAATCTAAGGCTAATACTCATTTAAAATGGGGCTCGTCGAGTCAGGACCAATTTGTCCAAAAATCCAAGGCTAACACCCCCACCAAAAACCAAGTTCTATCATTTTGGGGGGAAAAGTCTATTAGCAATAAATTTGAAGTCTAATACCAACTAAAAGGTATTGGATATGAACAAGTTTAGAAATCTAAGGCTAATACTCATTTAAAATGGGGCTCGTCGAGGGAGGACCAATTTGTCCGAAAATCCAAGGCTAACACCCCCTCCAAAAACCAAGTTCAATCAATTTTGGGGGAAAAGTCTATTACCCATTAATCTGAAGTCTAATACAAACTAAAAGGTATTGAATATGAACAAGGTTAGAAATCTAAGGCTCATACTCATTTAAAATGGTGCTCGTGAAGTCAGGACCAATTTGTCCGAAAATCCAAGGCTAACACCCCCTCCAAAAACCAAGTTCTATCATTTTAGGGGAAAAGTCTATTACCCATTAATTTGAAGTCTAATACAAACTAAAAGGTATTGGATATGAACAAGGTTAGAAATCTAAGGCTAATACTCATTTAAAATGGGGCTCGTGAAGTCAAGACCAATTTGTCCGAAAATCCAAGGCTAACACCCCCTCCAAAAAACCAAGTTCTATCATTTTTGGGGGGAAAAGTCTATTACCCATAAATTTGAAGTCTAATACCAACTAAAAGGTATAGGATATGAACAAGGTTAGAAATCTAAAGCTAATACTCATTTAAAATGGGGCTCGTCAAGTCGGGACCAATTTGTCCCGAAAATCCAAGGCTAACACCCCCTCCAAAAACCAAGTTCAATCATTTTTGGGGGAAAAGTCTATTATCCATAAATTTGAAGTCTAATACCAACTAAAAGGGATTGGATATGAAAAAGGTTAGAAATCTAAGGCTAATACTCATTTAAAATGGGGCTCGTCGAGTGAGGACCAACTTGTCCGAAAATCCAAGGCTAACATCCCCTCCAAAAACCAAGTTCAATCATTTTTGGGGGAAAACTCTATTACCCATTAATCTGAAGTCTAATACAAACTAAAACGTATTGGATATGAACAAGGTTAGAAATCTAAGGCTAATACTCATTTAAAATGGTGCTCGTGAAGTCAAGACCAATTTGTCCGAAAATCCAAGGCTAACACCCCCTCCAAAAACCAAGTTCTATCATTTTGGGGTGAAAAGTCTATTACCCATAAATTTGAAGTCTAATACCAACTAAAAGGGATTGGATATGAACAAGGTTAGAAACCTAAGGCTAATACTCATTTAAAATGGTGCTCGTGAAGTCAGGACCAATTTGTCCGAAAATCCAAGGCTAACACCCCCTCCAAAAACCAAGTTTTATCATTTTGGGGGGAAAAGTCTATTACCCATAAATTTGAAGTCTAATACCAACTAAAAGGTATTGGATATGAACAAGGTTAGAAATCTAAGGCTAATACTCATTTAAAATGGGGCTCGTCAAGTCAGGACCAATTTGTCTGAAAATCCAAGGCTAACACCCCCTCCAAAAACCAAGTTCAATCATTTTTGGGGGAAAAGTCTATTACCCATAAATTTGAAGTGTAATACCAACTAAAAGGTATTGGATATGAACAAGGTTAGAAATCTAAGGCTAATACTCATTTAAAATGGGGCTCGTCGAGTCAGGACCAATTTGTCCAAAAATCCAAGGCTAACACCCCCACCAAAAACCAAGTTCTATCATTTTGGGGGGAAAAGTCTATTAGCAATAAATTTGAAGTCTAATACCAACTAAAAGGTATTGGATATGAACAAGTTTAGAAATCTAAGGCTAATACTCATTTAAAATGGGGCTCGTCGAGGGAGGACCAATTTGTCCGAAAATCCAAGGCTAACACCCCCTCCAAAAACCAAGTTCAATCAATTTTGGGGGAAAAGTCTATTACCCATTAATCTGAAGTCTAATACAAACTAAAAGGTATTGAATATGAACAAGGTTAGAAATCTAAGGCTCATACTCATTTAAAATGGTGCTCGTGAAGTCAGGACCAATTTGTCCGAAAATCCAAGGCTAACACCCCCTCCAAAAACCAAGTTCTATCATTTTGGGGGAAAAGTCTATTACCCATTAATTTGAAGTCTAATACAAACTAAAAGGTATTGGATATGAACAAGGTTAGAAATCTAAGGCTAATACTCATTTAAAATGGGGCTCGTGAAGTCAAGACCAATTTGTCCGAAAATCCAAGGCTAACACCCCCTCCAAAAACCAAGTTCTATCATTTTGGGGGAAAAGTCTATTACCCATAAATTTGAAGTCTAATACCAACTAAAAGGTATAGGATATGAACAAGGTTAGAAATCTAAAACTAATACTCATTTAAAATGGGGCTCGTCAAGTCAGGACCAATTTGTCTGAAAATCCAAGGCTAACACCCCCTCCAAAAACCAAGTTCAATCATTTTTGGGGGAAAAGTCTATTATCCATAAATTTGAAGTCTAATACCAACTAAAAGGGATTGGATATGAAAAAGGTTAGAAATCTAAGGCTAATACTCATTTAAAATGGGGCTCGTCGAGTGAGGACCAACTTGTCCGAAAATCCAAGGCTAACATCCCCTCCAAAAACCAAGTTCAATCATTTTTGGGGGAAAAGTCTATTACCCATTAATCTGAAGTCTAATACAAACTAAAAGGTATTGGATATGAACAAGGTTAGAAATCTAAGGCTAATATTCATTTAAAATGGTGCTCGTGAAGTCAAGACCAATTTGTCCGAAAATCCAAGGCTAACACCCCCTCCAAAAACCAAGTTCTATCATTTTGGGGTGAAAAGTCTATTACCCATAAATTTGAAGTCTAATACCAACTAAAAGGGATTGGATATGAACAAGGTTAGAAATCTTAGGCTAATACTCATTTAAAATGGGGCTCGTCGAGTGAGGACCAACTTGTCCGAAAATCCAAGGCTAACATCCCCTCCAAAAACCAAGTTCAATCATTGTTGGGGGAAAAGTCTATTACCCATTAATCTGAAGTCTAATGTAAACTAAAAGGTATTGGATATGAACAAGGTTAGAAATCTAAGGCTAGTACTCATTTAAAATGGAGCTCGTGAAGTCAAGACCAATTTGTCCGAAAATCCAAGGCTAACACCCCCTCCAAAAACCAAGTTCTATCATTTTGGGGTGAAAAGTCTATTACCCATAAATTTGAAGTCTAATACAATTAAAAGGGATTGGATATGAACAAGGTTAGAAATCTAGGGCTAATACTCAATTAAAATGGGGCTCGTCGAGTGAGGACCAACTTGTCCGAAAATCCAAGGCTAACATCCCCTCCAAAAACCAAGTTCAATCATTTTTGGGGGAAAAGTCTATTACCCATAAATTTGAAGTCTAATACTAACAAAAAGGGATTGGATATGAACAAGGTTAGAAATATAAGGCTAATACTCATTTAAAATGATGCTCGTGAAGTCAGGACCAATTTGTCCGAAAATCCAAGGCTAACACCCCCTCCAAAAACCAAGTTCTATCATTTTGGGGAGAAAAGTCTATTACCCATAAATTTGAAGTCTAATACCAACTAAAAGGTATTGGATATGAACAAGGTTAGAAATCTAAGGCTAATACTCATTTAAAATGGGGCTCGTGAAGTCAGGACCAATTAGTCTGAAAATCCAAGGCTAACACCCCCTCCAAAAACCAAGTTCTATCATTTTGGGGGGGAAAGTCTATTACCCATAAATTTGAAGTCTAATACCAACTAAAAGGTATTGGATATGAACAAAATAAGAAATCTAAGGCTAATACTCATTTAAAATGGGGCTCGTGAAGTCAGGATCAATTTGTCCGAAAATCCAAGGCTAACACCCCCTCCAAAAACCAAGTTCTATCATTTTGGGGGGAAAAGTCTATTACCCATAAATTTGAAGTCTAATACCAACTAAAAGGTTTTGGATACGAACAAGGTTAGAAATCTAAGGCTAATACTCATTTAAAATGGGGCTCGTGAAGTCAGGACCAATTTGTCCGAAAATCCAAGGCTAACACCCCCTCCAAAAACCAAGTTCTCCGATTTTTGGGGGGGAAAAGTCTATTACCCATAAATTTGAAGTCTAATACCAACTAAAAGGGCTTGGATATGAACAAGGTTATAAATCTAAGGCTAATACTCATTTAAATGGGGCTCGTGGAGTCATGATCAATTTATCTGAAAATGCAACGCTAACATCCCCTCCAAAAACCAAGTTCAATCATTTTTGAGGGAAAAGTCTATTACCCATAAATTTGAAGTCTAATACCAACTAAAAGGTATTGTATATGAACAAGGTTATAAATCTAAGGCTAATACTCATTTAAAATGGGGCTCGTCGAGTCAGGACCAATTTGTCCAAAAATCCAAGGCTAACACCCCCATCAAAAACCAAGTTCTATCATTTTAGGGGGAAAAGTCTATTACCCATAAATTTGAAGTCTAATACCAACTAAAAGGGATTGGATATGAATATGTTTAGAAATCTAAGGCTAATACTCATTTAAAATGGGGCTCGTCGAGGGAGGACCAATTTGTCTGAAAGTCCAAGACTAACACCGCCTCCAAAAACCAAGTTCTATCATTTTGGGGGGGAAAGTCTATTACCCATAAATTTGAAGTCTAATACCAACTAAAAGGTGTTGGATATGAACAAGGTTAGAAATCTAAGGCTAATACTCATTTAAAATGGGGCTCGTCAAGTCAGGACCAATTTGTCTGAAAATCCAAGGCTAACACCCCCTCCAAAAACCAAGTTCAATCATTTTTGGGGGAAAATTCTATTACCCATAAATTTGAAGTCTAATACCAACTAAAAGGTATTGGATATGAACAAGGTTAGAAATCTAAGGCTCATACTCATTTAAAATGGTGCTCGTGAAGTCAGGACCAATTTGTCCAAAAATCCAAGGCTAACACCCCCTCCAAAAACCAAGTTCTATCATTCTGGGGTGAAAAGTCTATTACCCATAAATTTGAAGTCTAATACCAACTAAAAGGTATTGGATATGAACAAGGTTAGAAATCTAATGCTAATACTCATTTAAAATGGGGCTCGTCAAGTCAGGACCAATTTGTCTGAAAATCCAAGGCTAACACCCCCATCAAAAACCAAGTTCTATCATTTTAGGGGGAAAAGTCTATTACCCATAAATTTGAAGTCTAATACCAACTAAAAGGGATTGGATATGAATATGTTTAGAAATCTAAGGCTAATACTCATTTAAAATGGGGCTCGTCGAGTCAGGACCAATTTGTCCGAAAATCCAAGGCTAACACCCCCACCAAAAACCAAGTTCTATCATTTTGGGGGGAAAAGTCTATTACCAATAAATTTGAAGTCTAATACCAACTAAAAGGTATTGGATATGAACAAGTTTAGAAATCTAAGGCTAATACTCATTTAAAATGGGGCTCGTCGAGGGAGGACCAATTTGTCCGAAAATCCAAGGCTAACACCCCCTCCAAAAACCAAGTTCAATCATTTTTGGGGGAAAAGTCTATTACCCATTAATCTGAAGTCTAATACAAACTAAAAGGTATTGGATATGAACAAGGTTAGAAATCTAAGGCTCATACTCATTTAAAATGGTGCTCGTGAAGTCAGGACCAATTTGTCCAAAAATCCAAGGCTAACACCCCCTCCAAAAACCAAGTTCTATCATTCTGGGGTGAAAAGTCTATTACCCATAAATTTGAAGTCTAATACCAACTAAAAGGTATTGGATATGAACAAGGTTAGAAATCTAATGCTAATACTCATTTAAAATGGGGCTCGTCAAGTCAGGACCAATTTGTCTGAAAATCCAAGGCTAACACCCCCTCCAAAAACCAAGTTCAATCATTTTTGGGGGAAAAGTCTATTGCCCATAAATTTGAAGTCTAATACCAACTAAAAGGTATTGGATATGAACAAGGTTAGAAATCGAAGGCTAATACTCATTTAAAATGGTGCTCGTGAAGTCAGGACCAATTTGTCCGAAAATCCAAGGCTAACACCCCCTCCAAAAACCAAGTTCTATCATTTTGGGGTGAAAAGTCTATTACCCATAAATTTGAAGTCTAATACCAACTAAAAGGGATTGGATATGAACAAGGTTATAAATATAAGGCTAATACTCATTTAAATGGGGCTCGTCGAATAAGGATCAATTTGTCCGAAAATCCAAGGCTAACACCCCCTCCAAAAACCAAGGTCTATCATTTTGGGGGGAAAAGTCTATTACCCATAAATTTGAAGTCTAATACCAACTAAAAGGGCTTGGATATGAACAAGGTTAGAAATATAAGGCTAATACTCATTTAAAATGGGGCTCGTGAAGTCAGGACCAATTTGTCTGAAAATCCAAGGCTAACACCCCCCCCAAAACCAAGTTCTATCATTTTGGGAGGAAAAGTCTATTACCCATAAATTTGAAGTCTAATACCAACTAAAAGGTATTGGATATGAACAAGGTTAGAAATATAAGGTTAATACTCATTTAAATTGGGCTCGTCGAATAAGGACCAATTTGTCCGAAAATCCAAGGCTAACACCCCCTCCAAAAACCAAGTTCTATCATTTTGGGGGTAAAAGTCTATTACCCATAAATTTGAAGTCTAATACCAACTAAAAGGGATTGGATATGAACAAGGTTAGAAATCTAAGGCTAATACTCATTTAAAATGGGGCTTGTCGAGTCAGGACCAATTTGTCCGAAAATCCAAGGCTAACACCCCCTCCAAAAACCAAGTTCTATCATTTTGGGGGGAAAAGTCTATTACCCATAAATTTGAAGTCTAATACCAACTAAAAGGTCTTGGATATGAACAAGGTTAGAAATATAAGGCTAATACTCATTTAAAATGGGGCTCGTGAAGTCAGGACCAATTTGTCCGAAAATCCAAGGCTAACACCCCCTCCAAAAACCAAGTTCAATCATTTTTGGGGGGAATGTCTATTACCCATAAATTTGAAGTCTAATACCAACTAAAAGGTATTGGATATGAACAAGGTTATAAATCTAAGGCTAATACTCATTTAAAATGGGGCTCGTGAAGTCAGGACCAATTTGTCCGAAAATCCATGGCTAACACCCCCTCGAAAAACCAAGTTCTATCATTTTGGGGGGAAAAGTCTATTACCCATAAATTTGAAGTCTAATACTATCTAAAAGGTATTGGATATGAACAAGGTTAGAAATCTAAGGCTAATACACATTTAAAATGGGGCTCGTGAAGTCAGGACCAATTTGTCCGAAAATCCAAGGCTAACACCCCCTCCAAAAACCAAGTTCTATCATTTTGGGGGGAAAAGTCTATTACCTATAAATTTGAAGTCTAATACCAACTAAAAGGGCTTGGATATGAACAAGGTTAGAAATATAAGGCTAATACTCATGTAAATGGGGCTCGTGGAGTCATGATCAATTTGTCAGAAAATCCAAGGCTAACACCCCCTCCAAAAACAAAGTTCAATCATGTTTGGGGGAAAAGTCTATTACCCATAAATTTCAAGTCTAATACCAACTAAAAGGTATTGGATATGAACAAGGTTAGAAATCTAAGGCTAATACTCATTTAAATGGGGCTCGTGAAGTCAGGACCAATTTGTCCGAAAATCCAAGGCTAACACCCCCTCCAAAAACCAAGTTCTATCATTTTGGGGGGAAAAGTCTATTACCCATAAATTTGAAGTCTAATACCAACTAAAAGGTATTGGATATGAACAAGGTTAGAAATCGAAGGCTAATACTCATTTAAAATGGTGCTCGTGAAGTCAGGACCAATTTGTCCGAAAATCCAAGGCTAACACCCCCTCCAAAAACCAAGTTCTATCATTTTGGGGTGAAAAGTCTATTACCCATAAATTTGAAGTCTAATACCAACTAAAAGGGATTGGATATGAACAAGGTTATAAATATAAGGCTAATACTCATTTAAATGGGGCTCGTCGAATAAGGATCAATTTGTCCGAAAATCCAAGGCTAACACCCCCTCCAAAAACCAAGGTCTATCATTTTGGGGGGAAAAGTCTATTACCCATAAATTTGAAGTCTAATACCAACTAAAAGGGCTTGGATATGAACAAGGTTAGAAATATAAGGCTAATACTCATTTAAAATGGGGGCTCGTGAAGTCGGGACCAATTTGTTCGAAAATCCAAGGCTAACACCCCCCCCCCAAAACCAAGTTCTATCATTTTGGGAGGAAAAGTCTATTACCCATAAATTTGAAGTCTAATACCAACTAAAAGGTATTGGATATGAACAAGGTTAGAAATATAAGGTTAATACTCATTTAAATTGGGCTCGTCGAATAAGGACCAATTTGTCCGAAAATCCAAGGCTAACACCCCCTCCAAAAACCAAGTTCTATCATTTTGGGGGTAAAAGTCTATTACCCATAAATTTGAAGTCTAATACCAACTAAAAGGGATTGGATATGAACAAGGTTAGAAATCTAAGGCTAATACTCATTTAAAATGGGGCTTGTCGAGTCAGGACCAATTTGTCCGAAAATCCAAGGCTAACACCCCCTCCAAAAACCAAGTTCTATCATTTTGGGGGGGGAAAGTCTATTACCCATAAATTTGAAGTCTAATACCAACAAAAAGGGATTGGATATGAACAAGGTTAGAAATCTAAGGCTAATACTCATTTAAAATGGGGCTCGTCGAGTCAGGACCAATTTGTCCGAAAATCCAAGGCTAACACCCACTCCAAAAACCAAGTTCTATCATTTTGGGGGGAATATTCTATTACCCATAAATTTGAAGTCTAATACCAACTAAAAGGTCTTGGATATGAACAAGGTTAGAAATATAAGGCTAATACTCATTTAAAATGGGGCTCGTGAAGTCAGGACCAATTTGTCCGAAAATCCAAGGCTAACACCCCCTCCAAAAACCAAGTTCAATCATTTTTGGGGGGAATGTCTATTACCCATAAATTTGAAGTCTAATACCAACTAAAAGGTATTGGATATGAACAAGGTTATAAATCTAAGGCTAATACTCATTTAAAATGGGGGCTCGTGAAGTCAGGACCAATTTGTCCGAAAATCCATGGCTAACACCCCCTCGAAAAACCAAGTTCTATCATTTTGGGGGGAAAAGTCTATTACCCATAAATTTGAAGTCTAATACTATCTAAAAGGTATTGGATATGAACAAGGTTAGAAATCTAAGGCTAATACACATTTAAAATGGGGCTCGTGAAGTCAAGACCAATTTGTCCGAAAATCCAAGGCTAACACCCCCTCCAAAAACCAAGTTCTATCATTTTGGGGGGAAAAGTCTATTACCTATAAATTTGAAGTCTAATACCAACTAAAAGGGCTTGTATATGAACAAGGTTAGAAATATAAGGCTAATACTCATGTAAATGGGGCTCGTGGAGTCATGATCAATTTGTCAGAAAATCCAAGGCTAACACCCCTCCAAAAACAAAGTTCAATCATGTTTGGGGGAAAAGTCTATTACCCATAAATTTCAAGTCTAATACCAACTAAAAGGTATTGGATATGAACAAGGTTAGAAATCTAAGGCTAATACTCATTTAAAATGGGGCTCGTGAAGTCAGGACCAATTAGTCTGAAAATCCAAGGCTAACACCCCCTCCAAAAACCAAGTTCTATCATTTTGGGGGGGAAAGTCTATTACCCATAAATTTGAAGTCTAATACCAACTAAAAGGTATTGGATATGAACAAAATAAGAAATCTAAGGCTAATACTCATTTAAAATGGGGCTCGTGAAGTCAGGATCAATTTGTCCGAAAATCCAAGGCTAACACCCCCTCCAAAAACCAAGTTCTATCATTTTGGGGGGAAAAGTCTATTACCCATAAATTTGAAGTCTAATACCAACTAAAAGGTTTTGGATACGAACAAGGTTAGAAATCTAAGGCTAATACTCATTTAAAATGGGGCTCATGAAGTCAGGACCAATTTGTCTGAAAATCCAAGGCTAACACCCCCTCCAAAAACCAAGTTCTCTGATTTTGGGGGGGGAAAGTCTATTACCCATAAATTTGAAGTCTAATACCAACTAAAAGGGCTTGGATATGAACAAGGTTATAAATCTAAGGCTAATACTCATTTAAATGGGGCTCGTGGAGTCATGATCAATTTATCTGAAAATGCAACGCTAACATCCCCTCCAAAAACCAAGTTCAATCATTTTTGAGGGAAAAGTCTATTACCCATAAATTTGAAGTCTAATACCAACTAAAAGGTATTGTATATGAACAAGGTTATAAATCTAAGGCTAATACTCATTTAAAATGGGGCTCGTCAAGTCAGGACCAATTAGTCTGAAAATCCAAGACTAACACCGCCTCCAAAAACCAAGTTCTATCATTTTGGGGGGGAAAGTCTATTACCCATAAATTTGAAGTCTAATACCAACTAAAAGGTATTCGATATGAACAAGATAAGAAATCTAAGGCTAATACTCATTTAAAATGGGGCTCGTGAAGTCAGGACCAATTTGTCCGAAAATCCAAGGCTAACACCCCCTCCAAAAACCAAGTTCAATCATTTTGGGGGGAAAAGTCTATTACCCATAAATTTGAAGTCTAATACCAACTAAAAGGTATTGGATATGAACAAGGTTAGAAATCTAAGGCTAATACTCATGTAAATGGGGCTCGTGGAGTCATGATCAATTTGTCAGAAAATCCAAGGCTAACACCCCCTCCAAAATCAAAGTTCAATCATGTTTGGGGGAAAAGTCTATTACCCATAAATTTTAAGTCTAATACCCACTAAAAGGTATTGGATATGCACAAGGTTAGAAATCTAAGGCTAATACTCATTTAAAATGGGGCTCGTGAAGTCAGGACCAATTTGTCTGAAAATCCAAGGCTAACACCCCCTCCAAAAACCAAGTTCTATTATTTTGGGGGGAAAAGTCTATTACCCATAAATTTGAAGTCTAATACCAACTAAAAGGTATTGGATATGAACAAGGTTAGAAATCTAAGGCTAATACTCATTTAAAATGGGGCTCGTGAAGTCAGGACCAATTAGTCTGAAAATCCAAGGCTAACACCCCCTCCAAAAACCAAGTTCTATCATTTTGGGGGGGAAAGTCTATTACCCATAAATTTGAAGTCTAATACCAACTAAAAGGTATTGGATATGAACAAAATAAGAAATCTAAGCCTAATACTCATTTAAAATGGGGCTCGTGAAGTCAGGATCAATTTGTCCGAAAATCCAAGGCTAACACCCCCTCCAAAAACCAAGTTCTATCATTTTGGGGGGAAAAGTCTATTACCCATAAATTTGAAGTCTAATACCAACTAAAAGGTTTTGGATACGAACAAGGTTAGAAATCTAAGGCTAATACTCATTTAAAATGGGGCTCATGAAGTCAGGACCAATTTGTCCGAAAATCCAAGGCTAACACCCCCTCCAAAAACCAAGTTCTATGATTTTGGGGGGGGAAAGTCTATTACCCATAAATTTAAAGTCTAATACCAACTAAAAGGGCTTGTATATGAACAAGGTTATAAATCTAAGGCTAATACTCATTTAAATGGGGCTCGTGGAGTCATGATCAATTTATCTGAAAATGCAACGCTTACATCCCCTCCAAAAACCAAGTTCAATCATTTTTGAGGGAAAAGTCTATTACCCATAAATTTGAAGTCTAATACCAACTAAAAGGTATTGTATATGAACAAGGTTATAAATCTAAGGCTAATACTCATTTAAAATGGGGCTCGTCAAGTCGAGACCAATTAGTCCGAAAATCCAAGACTAACACCGCCTCCAAAAACCAAGTTCTATCATTTTTGGGGGGAAAAGTCTATTACCCATAAATTTGAAGTCTAATACCAACTAAAAGGTATTCGATATGAACAAGATAAGAAATCTAAGGCTAATACTCATTTAAAATGGGGCTCGTGAAGTCAGGACCAATTTGTCCGAAAATCCAAGGCTAACACCCCCTCCAAAAACCAAGTTCAATCATTTTTGGGGGGAAAAGTCTATTACCCATAAATTTGAAGTCTAATACCAACTAAAAGGTATTGGATATGAACAAGGTTAGAAATCTAACGCTAATACTCATTTAAAATGGGGCTCGTGAAGTCAGGGACCAATTTGTCCGAAAAATCCAAGGCTAACACCCCCTCCAAAAACCAAGTTCTATCATTTTTGGGGGGGAAAAGTCTATTACCCATAAATTTGAAGTCTAATACCATCTAAAAGGTATTGAAATATGAACAAGGTTAGAAATCTAAGGCTAATACTCATTTAAAATGGGGCTCGTGAAGTCGGGACCAATTTGTCCGAAAATCCAAGGCTAACACCCCCTCCAAAAAACCAAGTTCTATCATTTTTGGGGGGGAAAGTCTATTACCCATAAATTTGAAGTCTAATACCAACTAAAAGGTATTCGATATGAACAAGATAAGAAATCTAAGGCTAATACTCATTTAAAATGGGGCTCGTGAAGTCGAGACCAATTTGTCCGAAAATCCAAGGCTAACACCCCTCCAAAAACCAAGTTCTATCATTTTTGGGGGGAAAAGTCTATTACCCATAAATTTGAAGTCTAATACCAACTAAAAAGGTATTGGATATGAACAAGGTTAGAAATCTAAGGCTAATACTCATTTAAAATGGGGCTCGTGAAGTCAGGACCAATTTGTCCGAAAATCCAAGGCTAACACCCCCTCCAAAAACCAAGTTCTATCATTTTGGGGGGAAAAGTCTATTACCCATAAATTTGAAGTCTAATACCAACTAAAAGGTATTGGATATGAACAAGGTTAGAAATCTAAGGCTAATACTCATTTAAAATGGGGCTCGTGAATTCAGGACCAATTTGTCCGAAAATCCAAGGCTAACACCCCCTCCAAAAACCAAGTTCTATCATTTTGGGGGGAAAAGTCTATTACCCATAAATTTGAAGTCTAATACCAACTAAAAGGTTTTGGATATGAACAAGGTTATAAATCTAAGGCTAATACTCATTTAAAATGGGGCTCATGAAGTCAGGACCAATTTGTCCGAAAATCCAAGGCTAACACCCCCTCCAAAAACCAAGTTCTGTGATTTTGGGGGGGGAAAGTCTATTACCCATAAATTTGAAGTCTAATACCAACTAAAAGGGCTTGGATATGAACAAGGTTATAAATCTAAGGCTAATACTCATTTAAATGGGGCTCGTGGAGTCATGATCAATTTATCTGAAAATGCAACGCTAACATCCCCTCCAAAAACCAAGTTCAATCATTTTTGAGGGAAAAGTCTATTACCCATAAATTTGAAGTCTAATACCAACTAAAAGGTATTGTATATGAACAAGGTTATAAATCTAAGGCTAATACTCATTTAAAATGGGGCTCGTCAAGTCAGGACCAATTAGTCCGAAAAATCCAAGACTAACACCGCCTCCAAAAACCAAGTTCTATCATTTTGGGGGGGAAAGTCTATTACCCATAAATTTGAAGTCTAATACCAACTAAAATGTATTCGATATGAACAAGATAAGAAATCTAAGGCTAATACTCATTTAAAATGGGGCTCGTGAAGTCAGGACCAATTTGTCCGAAAATCCAAGGCTAACACCCCCTCCAAAAACCAAGTTCAATCATTTTGGGGGGAAAAGTCTATTACCCATAAATTTGAAGTCTAATACTAACTAAAAGGTATTGTATATGAACAAGGTTAGAAATCTAAGGCTAATACTCAGTTTAAAATGAGGGCTCGTCAAGTCGGGACCAATTTGTCCGAAAATCCAAGGCTAACACCCCCTCCAAAAACCAAGTTCTATCATTTTTGGGGGGAAAAGTCTATTACCCATAAATTTGAAGTCTAATACTAACTAAAAGGTATTGTATATGAACAAGGTTATAAATCTAAGGCTAATACTCATTTAAAATGGGGCTCGTGAAGTCAGGACCAATTTGTCCGAAAATCCAAGGCTAACACCCCCTCCAAAAACCAAGTTCAATCATTTTGGGGGGAAAAGTCTATTACCCATAAATTTGAAGTCTAATACCAACTAAAAGGTATTGGATATGAACGAGGTTAGAAATCTAAGGCTACTACTCATGTAAATGGGGCTCGTGGAGTCATGATCAATTTGTCAGAAAATCCAAGGCTAACACCCCCTCCAAAAACAAAGTTCAATCATGTTTGGGGAAAAAGTCTATTACCCATAAATTTTAAGTCTAATACCCACTAAAAGGTATTGGATATGAACAAGGTTAGAAATCTAAGGCTAATACTCATTTAAAATGGGGCTCGTGAAGTGAGGACCAATTTGTCTGAAAATCCAAGGCTAACACCCCCTCCAAAAACCAAGTTCTATCATTTTGGGGGGAAAAGTCTATTACCCATAAATTTGAAGTCTAATACCAACTAAAAGGTATTGGATATGAACAAGGTTAGAAATCTAAGGCTAATACTCATTTAAAATGGGGCTCGTGAAGTCGGGACCAATTTAGTCCCGAAAATCCAAGGCTAACACCCCCTCCAAAAACCAAGTTCTATCATTTTTGGGGGGGGAAAAGTCTATTACCCATAAATTTGAAGTCTAATACCAACTAAAAGGTATTGGATATGAACAAAATAAGAAATCTAAGGCTAATACTCATTTAAAATGGGGCTCGTCAAGTCAGGGACCAATTTAGTCCGAAAATCCAAGACTAACACCGCCTCCAAAAAACCAAGTTCTATCATTTTGGGGGGGAAAGTCTATTACCCATAAATTTGAAGTCTAATACCAACTAAAAGGTATTCGATATGAACAAGATAAGAAATCTAAGGCTAATACTCATTTAAAATGGGGCTCGTGAAGTCAGGACCAATTTGTCCGAAAATCCAAGGCTAACACCCCCTCCAAAAAACCAAGTTCTATCATTTTTGGGGGGGAAAGTCTATTACCCATAAATTTGAAGTCTAATACCAACTAAAAGGTATTCGATATGAACAAGATAAGAAATCTAAGGCTAATACTCATTTAAAATGGGGCTCGTGAAGTCAGGACCAATTTGTCCGAAAATCCAAGGCTAACACCCCCTCCAAAAACCAAGTTCTATCATTTTGGGGGGGAAAGTCTATTACCCATAAATTTGAAGTCTAATACCAACTAAAAGGGCTTGGATATGAACAAGGTTATAAATCTAAGGCTAATACTCATTTAAATGGGGCTCGTGGAGTCATGATCAATTTATCTGAAAATGCAACGCTAACACCCCCTCCAAAAACCAAGTTCAATCATTTTTGAGGGAAAAGTCTATTACCCATAAATTTGAAGTCTAATACCAACTAAAAGGTATTGTATATGAACAAGGTTATAAATCTAAGGCTAATACTCATTTAAAATGGGGCTCGTCAAGTCAGGACCAATTAGTCTGAAAATCCAAGACTAACACCGCCTCCAAAACCAAGTTCTATCATTTTTGGGGGGAAACTCTATTACCCATAAATTTGAAGTCTAATACCAACTAAAAGGTATTCGATATGAACAAGATAAGAAATCTAAGGCTAATACTCATTTAAAATGGGGCTCGTGAAGTCAGGACCAATTTGTCCGAAAATCCAAGGCTAACACCCCCTCCAAAAACCAAGTTCAATCATTTTGGGGGGAAAAGTATATTACCCATAAATTTGAAGTCTAATACCAACTAAAAGGTATTGGATATGAACAAGGTTAGAAATCTAACGCTAATACTCATTTAAAATGGGGCTCGCGAAGTCAGGACCAATTTGTCTGAAAATCCAAGGCTAACACCCCCTCCAAAAACCAAGTTCTATCATTTTGGGGGGAAAAGTCTATTACCCATAAATTTGAAGTCTAATACCATCTAAAAGGTATTGGATATGAACAAGGTTAGAAATCTAAGGCTAATACTAATTTAAAATGGGGCTCGTGAAGTCAGGACCAATTTGTCTGAAAATCCAAGGCTAACACCCCCTCTAAAAACCAAGTTCTATCATTTTGGGGGGAAAAGTCTATTACCCATAAATTTGAAGTCTAATACCAACTAAAAGGTATTGGATATGAACAAGGTTAGAAATCTAAGGCTAATACTCATTTAAAATGGGGCTCGTCAAGTCAGGACCAATTAGTCTGAAAATCCAAGGCTAACACCCCCTCCAAAAACCAAGTTCTATCATTTTGGGGGGGAAAGTCTATTACCCATAAATTTGAAGTCTAATACCAACTAAAAGGTATTGGATATGAACAAAATAAGAAATCTAAGGCTAATACTCATTTAAAATGGGGCTCGTGAAGTCAGGATCAATTTGTCCGAAAATCCAAGGCTAACACCCCCTCCAAAAACCAAGTTCTATCATTTTGGGGGGAACAGTCTATTACCCATAAATTTGAAGTCTAATACCAACTAAAAGGTATTGGATATGAACGAGGTTAGAAATCTAAGGCTAATACTCATGTAAATGGGGCTCGTGGAGTCATGATCAATTTGTCAGAAAATCCAAGGCTAACACCCCCTCCAAAAACAAAGTTCAATCATGTTTGGGGGAAAAGTCTATTACCCATAAATTTTAAGTCTAATACCCACTAAAAGGTATTGGATATGAACAAGGTTAGAAATCTAAGGTTAATACTCATTTAAAATGGGGCTCGTGAAGTCAGGACCAATTTGTCTGAAAATCCAAGGCTAACACCCCCTCCAAAAACCAAGTTCTATCATTTTGGGGGGAAAAGTCTATTACCCATAAATTTGAAGTCTAATACCAACTAAAAGGTATTGGATATGAACAAGGTTAGAAATCTAAGGCTAATACTCATTTAAAATGGGGCTCGTGAAGTCAGGACCAATTAGTCTGAAAATCCAAGGCTAACACCCCCTCCAAAAACCAAGTTCTATCATTTTGGGGGGGAAAGTCTATTACCCATAAATTTGAAGTCTAATACCAACTAAAAGGTATTGGATATGAACAAAATAAGAAATCTAAGGCTAATACTCATTTAAAATGGGGCTCGTCAAGTCAGGACCAATTAGTCTGAAAATCCAAGACTAACACCGCCTCCAAAAACCAAGTTCTATCATTTTGGGGGGGAAGTCTATTACCCATAAATTTGAAGTCTAATACCAACTAAAAGGTATTCGATATGAACAAGATAAGAAATCTAAGGCTAATACTCATTTAAAATGGGGCTCGTGAAGTCAGGACCAATTTGTCCGAAAATCCAAGGCTAACACCCCCTCCAAAAACCAAGTTCTATCATTTTGGGGGGGAAAGTCTATTACCCATAAATTTGAAGTCTAATACCAACTAAAAGGTATTCGATATGAACAAGATAAGAAATCTAAGGCTAATACTCATTTAAAATGGGGCTTTTGAAGTCAGGACCAATTTGTCCGAAAATCCAAGGCTAACACCCTCTCCAAAAACCAAGTTCTATCATTTTGGGGGGGAAAGTCTATTACCCATAAATTTGAAGTCTAATACCAACTAAAAGGGCTTGGATATGAACAAGGTTATAAATCTAAGGCTAATACTCATTTAAATGGGGCTCGTGGAGTCATGATCAATTTATCTGAAAATGCAACGCTAACACCCCCTCCAAAAACCAAGTTCAATCATTTTTGAGGGAAAAGTCTATTACCCATAAATTTGAAGTCTAATACCAACTAAAAGGTATTGTATATGAACAAGGTTATAAATCTAAGGCTAATACTCATTTAAAATGGGGCTCGTCAAGTCAGGACCAATTAGTCTGAAAATCCAAGACTAACACCGCCTCCAAAAACCAAGTTCTATCATTTTGGGGGGGAAAGTCTATTACCCATAAATTTGAAGTCTAATACCAACTAAAAGGTATTGGATATGAACAAGGTTAGAAATCTAAGGCTAATACTCATTTAAAATGGGGCTCGTGAAGTCAGGACCAATTAGTCTGAAAATCCAAGGCTAACACCCCCTCCAAAAACCAAGTTCTATCATTTTGGGGGGGAAAGTCTATTACCCATAAATTTGAAGTCTAATACCAACTAAAAGGTATTGGATATGAACAAAATAAGAAATCTAAGGCTAATACTCATTTAAAATGGGGCTCGTCAAGTCAGGACCAATTAGTCTGAAAATCCAAGACTAACACCGCCTCCAAAAACCAAGTTCTATCATTTTGGGGGGGAAAGTCTATTACCCATAAATTTGAAGTCTAATACCAACTAAAAGGTATTCGATATGAACAAGATAAGAAATCTAAGGCTAATACTCATTTAAAATGGGGCTCGTGAAGTCAGGACCAATTTGTCCGAAAATCCAAGGCTAACACCCCCTCCAAAAACCAAGTTCTATCATTTTGGGGGGGAAAGTCTATTACCCATAAATTTGAAGTCTAATACCAACTAAAAGGTATTCGATATGAACAAGATAAGAAATCTAAGGCTAATACTCATTTAAAATGGGGCTTTTGAAGTCAGGACCAATTTGTCCGAAAATCCAAGGCTAACACCCTCTCCAAAAACCAAGTTCTATCATTTTGGGGGGGAAAGTCTATTACCCATAAATTTGAAGTCTAATACCAACTAAAAGGGCTTGGATATGAACAAGGTTATAAATCTAAGGCTAATACTCATTTAAATGGGGCTCGTGGAGTCATGATCAATTTATCTGAAAATGCAACGCTAACACCCCCTCCAAAAACCAAGTTCAATCATTTTTGAGGGAAAAGTCTATTACCCATAAATTTGAAGTCTAATACCAACTAAAAGGTATTGTATATGAACAAGGTTATAAATCTAAGGCTAATACTCATTTAAAATGGGGCTCGTCAAGTCAGGACCAATTAGTCTGAAAATCCAAGACTAACACCGCCTCCAAAAACCAAGTTCTATCATTTTGGGGGGGAAAGTCTATTACCCATAAATTTGAAGTCTAATACCAACTAAAAGGTATTCGATATGAACAGGATAAGAAATCTAAGGCTAATACTCATTTAAAATGGGGCTCGTGAAGTCAGGACCAATTTGTCCGAAAATCCAAGGCTAACACCCCCTCCAAAAACCAAGTTCAATCATTTTGGGGGGAAAAGTATATTACCCATAAATTTGAAGTCTAATACCAACTAAAAGGTATTGGATATGAACAAGGTTAGAAATCTAACGCTAATACTCATTTAAAATGGGGCTCGTGAAGTCAGGACCAATTTGTCCGAAAATCCAAGGCTAACACCCCCTCCAAAAACCAAGTTCTATCATTTTGGGGGGAAAAGTCTATTACCCATAAATTTGAAGTCTAATACCATCTAAAAGGTATTGGATATGAACAAGGTTAGAAATCTAAGGCTAATACTAATTTAAAATGGGGCTCGTGAAGTCGGGACCAATTTGTCCGAAAAATCCAAGGCTAACACCCCCCTCTAAAAAACCAAGTTCTATCATTTTTGGGGGAAAAGTCTATTACCCATAAATTTGAAGTCTAATACCAACTAAAAGGTATTGGATATGAACAAGGTTAGAAATCTAAGGCTAATACTCATTTAAAATGGGGCTCGTCAAGTCAGGACCAATTAGTCTGAAAATCCAAGGCTAACACCCCCTCCAAAAACCAAGTTCTATCATTTTGGGGGGGAAAGTCTATTACCCATAAATTTGAAGTCTAATACCAACTAAAAGGTATTGGATATGAACAAAATAAGAAATCTAAGGCTAATACTCATTTAAAATGGGGCTCGTGAAGTCAGGACCAATTTGTCCGAAAATCCAAGGCTAACACCCCCTCCAAAAACCAAGTTCTATCATTTTGGGGGGAAAAGTCTATTACCCATAAATTTGAAGTCTAATACCAACTAAAAGGTTTTGGATATGAACAAGGTTAGAAATCTAAGGCTAATACTCATTTAAAATGGGGCTCATGAAGTCAGGACCAATTTGTCCGAAAATCCAAGGCTAACACCCCCTCCAAAAACCAAGTTCTGTGATTTTGGGGGGGGGAAAGTCTATTACCCATAAATTTGAAGTCTAATACCAACTAAAAGGGCTTGGATATGAACAAGGTTATAAATCTAAGGCTAATACTCATTTAAATGGGGCTCGTGGAGTCATGATCAATTTATCTGAAAATGCAACGCTAACATCCCCTCCAAAAACCAAGTTCAATCATTTTTGAGGGAAAAGTCTATTACCCATAAATTTGAAGTCTAATACCAACTAAAAGGTATTGTATATGAACAAGGTTATAAATCTAAGGCTAATACTCATTTAAAATGGGGCTCGTCAAGTCAGGACCAATTAGTCCCGAAAATCCAAGACTAACACCGCCTCCAAAAACCAAGTTCTATCATTTTTGGGGGGGAAAGTCTATTACCCATAAATTTGAAGTCTAATACCAACTAAAATGTATTCGATATGAACAAGATAAGAAATCTAAGGCTAATACTCATTTAAAATGGGGCTCGTGAAGTCAGGACCAATTTGTCCGAAAATCCAAGGCTAACACCCCCTCCAAAAACCAAGTTCAATCATTTTGGGGGGAAAAGTCTATTACCCATAAATTTGAAGTCTAATACTAACTAAAAGGTATTGTATATGAACAAGGTTAGAAATCTAAGGCTAATACTCAGTTAAAATGAGGCTCGTCAAGTCAGGACCAATTTGTCCGAAAATCCAAGGCTAACACCCCCTCCAAAAACCAAGTTCTATCATTTTGGGGGGGAAAGTCTATTACCCATAAATTTGAAGTCTAATACTAACTAAAAGGTATTGTATATGAACAAGGTTATAAATCTAAGGCTAATACTCATTTAAAATGGGGCTCGTGAAGTCAGGACCAATTTGTCCGAAAATCCAAGGCTAACACCCCCTCGAAAAACCAAGTTCTATCATTTTGGGGGGAAAAGTCTATTACCCATAAATTTGAAGTCTAATACCATCTAAAAGGTATTGGATATGAACAGGGTTAGAAATCAAAGGCTAATACTCATTTAAAATGGGGCTCGTGAAGTCAGGACCAATTTGTCAGAAAATCCAAGGCTAACACCCCCTCCAAAAACCAAGTTCTATCATTTTGGGGGGAAAAGTCTATTACCCATAAATTTGAAGTCTAATACCAACAAAAAGGTATTGGATATGAACAAGGTTAGAAATCTAAGGCTAATACTCATTTAAATGGGGCTCGTGAAGTCGGGGACCAATTTGTCACGAAAATCCAGGCTAACACCCCCTCCAAAAACCAAGTTCTATCATTTTTGGGGGGAAAAGTCTATTACCCATAAATTTGAAGTCTAATACCAACTAAAAGGTATTGGATATGAACAAGGTTAGAAATCTAAGGCTAATACTCATTTAAAATGGGGCTCGTGAAGTCGGGACCAATTTGTCCCAGAAAATCCAAGGCTAACACCCCCTCGAAAAAACCAAGTTCTATCATTTTTGGGGGGGAAAAGTCTATTACCCATAAATTTGAAGTCTAATACCATCTAAAAGGTATTGGATATGAACAGGGTTAGAAATCAAAGGCTAATACTCATTTAAAATGGGGCTCGTGAAGTCAGGACCAATTTGTCGGGAAAATCCAAGGCTAACACCCCCTCCAAAAACCAAGTTCTATCATTTTGGGGGAAAAGTCTATTACCCATAAATTTGAAGTCTAATACCAACAAAAAGGTATTGGATATGAACAAGGTTAGAAATCTAAGGCTAATACTCATTTAAATGGGGCTCGTGAAGTCAGGACCAATTTGTCTGAAAATCCAAGGCTAACACCCCCTCCAAAAACCAAGTTCTATCATTTTGGGGGGAAAAGTCTATTACCCATAAATTTGAAGTCTAATACCAACTAAAAGGTATTGGATATGAACAAGGTTAGAAATCTAAGGCTAATACTCATTTAAAATGGGGCTCGTGAATTCAGGACCAATTTGTCCGAAAATCCAAGGCTAACACCCCCTCCAAAAACCAAGTTCTATCATTTTTTGGGGGGAAAAGTCTATTACCCATAAATTTGAAGTCTAATACCAACTAAAAGGTATTGGATATGAACAAGGTTATAATATATAAGGCTAATACTCATTTAAAATGGGGCTCGTGAAGTCAGGACCAATTTGTCCGAAAATCCAAGGCTAACACCCCCTTCAAAAACCAAGTTCAATCATTTTTGGGGGAAAAGTCTATTACCCATAAATTTGAAGTCTAATACCAAATAAAAGGTATTTGATATGAACAAGGTTATAAATCTAAGGCTAATACTCAATTAAAATGGGGCTCGTCAAATCAGGACCAATTTGTCCGAAAATCCAAGGCTAACACCCCCTCCAAAAACCAAGTTCTATCATTTTGGGGGGGAAAGTCTATTACCCATAAATTTGAAGTCTAATACCAACTACAACGTTTTGGATACGAACAAGGTTAGAAATATAAGGCTAATACTCATTTAAAATGGGGCTCGTGAAGTCAGGACCAATTTCTCCGAAAATCCAAGGCTAACACCCCCTCCAAAAACCAAGTTCTATCATTTTGGGGGGGAAAGTCTATTACCAATAATTTGAAGTCTAATACTAACTAAAAGGTATTGTATATGAACAAGGTTATAAATCTAAGGCTAATACTCATTTAAAATGGGGCTCGTGAAGTCAGGACCAATTTGTCCGAAAATCCAAGGCTAACACCCCCTCGAAAAACCAAGTTCTATCATTTTGGGGGGAAAAGTCTATTACCCATAAATTTGAAGTCTAATACCATCTAAAAGGTATTGGATATGAACAAGGTTAGAAATCTAAGCCTAATACTCATTTAAAATGGGGCTCGTGAAGTGAGGACCAATTTGTCGGAAAAATCCAAGGCTAACACCCCCTCCAAAAAACCAAGTTCTATCATTTTTGGGGGGGAAAAGTCTATTACCTATAAATTTGAAGTCTAATACCAACTAAAAGGGCTTGGATATGAACAAGGTTAGAAATATAAGGCTAATACTCATGTAAATGGGGCTCGTGGAGTCATGATCAATTTGTCAGAAAATCCAAGGCTAACACCCCCCTCCAAAAAACAAAGTTCAATCATGTTTGGGGGGAAAAGTCTATTACCCATAAATTTCAAGTCTAATACCAACTAAAAGGTATTGGATATGAACAAGGTTAGAAATCTAAGGCTAATACTCATTTAAAATGGGGCTTGTGAAGTCGGGACCAATTTGTCAGAAAATCCAAGGCTAACACCCCCTCCAAAAACCAAGTTCTATCATTTTTGGGGGGGAAAAGTCTATTACCCATAAATTTGAAGTCTAATACCATCTAAAAGGTATTGGATATGAACAAGGTTAGAAATCTAAGGCTAATACTCATTTAAAATGGGGCTCGTGAAATCAGGACCAATTTGTCCGAAAATCCAAGGCTAACACCCCCTCCAAAAACCAAGTTCTATCATTTTGGGGCGGAAAGTCTATTACCCATAAATTTGAAGTCTAATACTAACTAAAAGGTATTGTATATGAACAAGGTTAGAAATCTAAGGCTAATACTCAGTTAAAATGAGGCTCGTCAAGTCAGGACCAATTTGTCCGAAAATCCAAGGCTAACACCCCCTCTAAAAACCAAGTTCAATCATTTTGGGGAGAAAAGTCTATTATCCATAAATTTGAAGTCTAATACCATATAAAAGGTATTGGATATGAACAAGGTTAGAAATCTAAGGCTAATACTCATTTAAAATGGGGCTCGTGAAGTCAGGACCAATTTGTCCGAAAATCCAAGGCTAACACCCCCTCCAAAAACCAAGTTCTATCATTTTTGGGGGAAAAGTCTATTACCCATAAATTTGAAGTCTAATACCAACTAAAAGGTATTGGATATGAACAAGGTTATAATATATAAGGCTAATACTCATTTAAAATGGGGCTCGTGAAGTCAGGACCAATTTGTCCGAAAATCTAAGGCTAACACCCCCTCCAAAAACCAAGTTCAATCATTTTTGGGGGAAAAGTCTATTACCCATAAATTTGAAGTCTAATACCAAATAAAAGGTATTTGATATGAACAAGGTTATAAATCTAAGGCTAATACTCAATTAAAATGGGGCTCGTCAAGTCAGGACCAATTTGCTCGAAAATCCAAGGCTAACACCCCCTCCAAAAACCAAGTTCTATCATTTTGGGGGGGAAAGTCTATTACCCATAAATTTGAAGTCTAATACCAACTACAACGTTTTGGATACGAACAAGGTTAGAAATATAAGGCTAATACTCATTTAAAATGGGGCTCGTGAAGTCAGGACCAATTTGTCAGAAAATCCAAGGCTAACACCCCCTCCAAAAACCAAGTTCTATCATTTTGGGGGGAAAAGTCTATTACCTATAAATTTGAAGTCTAATACCAACTAAAAAGGGCTTGGATATGAACAAGGTTAGAAATATAAGGCTAATACTCATGTAAATGGGGCTCGTGGAGTCATGATCAATTTGTCCGAAAATCCAAGGCTAACACCCCCTCCAAAAACAAAGTTCAATCATGTTTGGGGGAAAAGTCTATTACCCATAAATTTCAAGTCTAATACCAACTAAAAGGTATTGGATATGAACAAGGTTAGAAATCTAAGGCTAATACTCATTTAAAATGGGGCTCGTGAAGTCAGGACCAATTTGTCCGAAAATCCAAGGCTAACACCCCCTCCAAAAACCAAGTTCTATCATTTTGGGGGGAAAAGTCTATTACCCATAAATTTGAAGTCTAATACCATCTAAAAGGTATTGGATATGAACAAGGTTAGAAATCTAAGGCTAATACTCATTTAAAATAGGGCTCGTGAAGTCAGGACCAATTAGTCTGAAAATCCAAGGCTAACACCCCCTCCAAAAACCAAGTTCTATCATTTTGGGGGGGAAAGTCTATTACCCATAAATTTGAAGTCTAATACCAACTAAAAGGTATTCGATATGAACAAGATAAGAAATCTAAGGCTAATACTCATTTAAAATGGGGCTCGTGAAGTCAGGACCAATTTGTCCGAAAATCCAAGGCTAACACCCCCTCCAAAAACCAAGTTCTATCATTTTGGGGGGAAAAGTCTATTACCCATAAATTTGAAGTCTAATACCAACAAAAAGGTATTGGATATGAACAAGGTTAGAAATCTAAGGCTAATACTCATTTAAATGGGGCTCGTGAAGTCAGGACCAATTTGTCTGAAAATCCAAGGCTAACACCCCCTCCAAAAACCAAGTTCTATCATTTTGGGGGGAAAAGTCTATTACCCATAAATTTGAAGTCTAATACCAACTAAAAGGTATTGGATATGAACAAGGTTAGAAATCTAAGGCTAATACTCATTTAAAATGGGGCTCGTGAATTCAGGACCAATTTGTCCGAAAATCCAAGGCTAACACCCCCTCCAAAAACCAAGTTCTATCATTTTGGGGGGGAAAGTCTATTACCCATAAATTTGAAGTCTAATACCAACTAAAAGGTATTCGATATGAACAAGATAAGAAATCTAAGGCTAATACTCATTTAAAATGGGGCTCGTGAAGTCAGGACCAATTTGTCCGAAAATCCAAGGCTAACACCCCCTCCAAAAACCAAGTTCTATCATTTTGGGGGGGAAAGTCTATTACCCATAAATTTGAAGTCTAATACCAACTAAAAGGGCTTGGATATGAACAAGGTTATAAATCTAAGGCTAATACTCATTTAAATGGGGCTCGTGGAGTCATGATCAATTTATCTGAAAATGCAACGCTAACACCCCCCTCCAAAAACCAAGTTCAATCATTTTTGAGGGAAAAGTCTATTACCCATAAATTTGAAGTCTAATACCAACTAAAAGGTATTGTATATGAACAAGGTTATAAATCTAAGGCTAATACTCATTTAAAATGGGGCTCGTCAAGTCAGGACCAATTAGTCTGAAAATCCAAGACTAACACCGCCTCCAAAAACCAAGTTCTATCATTTTGGGGGGGAAAGTCTATTACCCATAAATTTGAAGTCTAATACCAACTAAAAGGTATTCGATATGAACAAGATAAGAAATCTAAGGCTAATACTCATTTAAAATGGGGCTCGTGACGTCAGGACCAATTTGTCCGAAAATCCAAGGCTAACACCCCCTCCAAAAACCAAGTTCAATCATTTTGGGGGGAAAAGTATATTACCCATAAATTTGAAGTCTAATACCAACTAAAAGGTATTGGATATGAACAAGGTTAGAAATCTAACGCTAATACTCATTTAAAATGGGGCTCGCGAAGTCAGGACCAATTTGTCTGAAAATCCAAGGCTAACACCCCCTCCAAAAACCAAGTTCTATCATTTTGGGGGGAAAAGTCTATTACCCATAAATTTGAAGTCTAATACCATCTAAAAGGTATTGGATATGAACAAGGTTAGAAATCTAAGGCTAATACTAATTTAAAATGGGGCTCGTGAAGTCAGGACCAATTTGTCTGAAAATCCAAGGCTAACACCCCCTCTAAAAAACCAAGTTCTATCATTTTTGGGGGGGAAAAGTCTATTACCCATAAATTTGAAGTCTAATACCAACTAAAAGGTATTGGATATGAACAAGGTTAGAAATCTAAGGCTAATACTCATTTAAAATGGGGCTCGTCAAGTCGGGACCAATTAGTCCGAAAATCCAAGGCTAACACCCCTCCAAAAAACCAAGTTCTATCATTTTGGGGGGGAAAGTCTATTACCCATAAATTTGAAGTCTAATACCAACTAAAAGGTATTGGATATGAACAAAATAAGAAATCTAAGGCTAATACTCATTTAAAATGGGGCTCGTGAAGTCAGGATCAATTTGTCCGAAAATCCAAGGCTAACACCCCCTCCAAAAACCAAGTTCTATCATTTTGGGGGGAAAAGTCTATTACCCATAAATTTGAAGTCTAATACCAACTAAAAGGTTTTGGATATGAACAAGGTTAGAAATCTAAGGCTAATACTCATTTAAAATGGGGCTCATGAAGTCAGGACCAATTTGTCCGAAAATCCAAGGCTAACACCCCCTCCAAAAACCAAGTTCTGTGATTTTGGGGGGGGGAAAGTCTATTACCCATAAATTTGAAGTCTAATACCAACTAAAAGGGCTTGGATATGAACAAGGTTATAAATCTAAGGCTAATACTCATTTAAATGGGGCTCGTGGAGTCATGATCAATTTATCTGAAAATGCAACGCTAACATCCCCTCCAAAAACCAAGTTCAATCATTTTTGAGGGAAAAGTCTATTACCCATAAATTTGAAGTCTAATACCAACTAAAAGGTATTGTATATGAACAAGGTTATAAATCTAAGGCTAATACTCATTTAAAATGGGGCTCGTCAAGTCAGGACCAATTAGTCTGAAAATCCAAGACTAACACCGCCTCCAAAAACCAAGTTCTATCATTTTGGGGGGAAAGTCTATTACCCATAAATTTGAAGTCTAATACCAACTAAAATGTATTCGATATGAACAAGATAAGAAATCTAAGGCTAATACTCATTTAAAATGGGGCTCGTGAAGTCAGGACCAATTTGTCCGAAAATCCAAGGCTAACACCCCCTCCAAAAACCAAGTTCAATCATTTTGGGGGGAAAAGTCTATTACCCATAAATTTGAAGTCTAATACTAACTAAAAGGTATTGTATATGAACAAGGTTAGAAATCTAAGGCTAATACTCAGTTAAAATGAGGCTCGTCAAGTCAGGACCAATTTGTCCGAAAATCCAAGGCTAACACCCCCTCCAAAAACCAAGTTCTATCATTTTGGGGGGGAAAGTCTATTACCCATAAATTTGAAGTCTAATACTAACTAAAAGGTATTGTATATGAACAAGGTTATAAATCTAAGGCTAATACTCATTTAAAATGGGGCTCGTGAAGTCAGGACCAATTTGTCCGAAAATCCAAGGCTAACACCCCCTCGAAAAACCATGTTCTATCATTTTGGGGGGAAAAGTCTATTACCCCTAAATTTGAAGTCTAATACCATCTAAAAGGTATTGGATATGAACAGGGTTAGAAATCAAAGGCTAATACTCATTTAAAATGGGGCTCGTGAAGTCAGGACCAATTTGTCAGAAAATCCAAGGCTAACACCCCCTCCAAAAACCAAGTTCTATCATTTTGGGGGGAAAAGTCTATTACCCATAAATTTGAAGTCTAATACCAACAAAAAGGTATTGGATATGAACAAGGTTAGAAATCTAAGGCTAATACTCATTTAAATGGGGCTCGTGAAGTCAGGACCAATTTGTCTGAAAATCCAAGGCTAACACCCCCTCCAAAAACCAAGTTCTATCATTTTGGGGGGAAAAGTCTATTACCCATAAATTTGAAGTCTAATACCAACTAAAAGGTATTGGATATGAACAAGGTTAGAAATCTAAGGCTAATACTCATTTAAAATGGGGCTCGTGAATTCAGGACCAATTTGTCCGAAAAACCAAGGCTAACACCCCCTCCAAAAACCAAGTTCTATCATTTTTGGGGGAAAAGTCTATTACCCATAAATTTGAAGTCTAATACCAACTAAAAGGTATTGGATATGAACAAGGTTATAATATATAAGGCTAATACTCATTTAAAATGGGGCTCGTGAAGTCAGGACCAATTTGTCCGAAAATCTAAGGCTAACACCCCCTTCAAAAACCAAGTTCAATCATTTTTGGGGGAAAAGTCTATTACCCATAAATTTGAAGTCTAATACCAAATAAAAGGTATTTGATATGAACAAGGTTATAAATCTAAGGCTAATACTCAATTAAAATGGGGCTCGTCAAATCAGGACCAATTTGTCCGAAAATCCAAGGCTAACACCCCCTCCAAAAACCAAGTTCTATCATTTTGGGGGGGAAAGTCTATTACCCATAAATTTGAAGTCTAATACCAACTACAACGTTTTGGATACGAACAAGGTTAGAAATATAAGGCTAATACTCATTTAAAATGGGGCTCGTGAAGTGAGGACCAATTTGTCAGAAAATCCAAGGCTAACACCCCCTCCAAAAACCAAGTTCTATCATTTTGGGGGGAAAAGTCTATTACCTATAAATTTGAAGTCTAATACCAACTAAAAGGGCTTGGATATGAACAAGTTTAGAAATATAAGGCTAATACTCATGTAAATGGGGCTCGTGGAGTCATGATCAATTTGTCCGAAAATCCAAGGCTAACACCCCCTCCAAAAACAAAGTTCAATCATGTTTGGGGGAAAAGTCTATTACCCATAAATTTCAAGTCTAATACCAACTAAAAGGTATTGGATATGAACAAGGTTAGAAATCTAAGGCTAATACTCATTTAAAATGGGGCTCGTGAAGTCAGGACCAATTTGTCCGAAAATCCAAGGCTAACACCCCCTCCAAAAACCAAGTTCTATCATTTTGGGGGGAAAAGTCTATTACCCATAAATTTGAAGTCTAATACCATCTAAAAGGTATTGGATATGAACAAGGTTAGAAATCTAAGGCTAATACTCATTTAAAATGGGGCTCGTGAAATCAGGACCAATTTGTCCGAAAATCCAAGGCTAACACCCCCTCCAAAAACCAAGTTCTATCATTTTGGGGCGGAAAGTCTATTACCCATAAATTTGAAGTCTAATACTAACTAAAAGGTATTGTATATGAACAAGGTTAAAATCTAAGGCTAATACTCAGTTAAAATGAGGCTCGTCAAGTCAGGACCAATTTGTCCGAAAATCCAAGGCTAACACCCCCTCTAAAAACCAAGTTCAATCATTTTGGGGGGAAAAGTCTATTATCCATAAATTTGAAGTCTAATACCATATAAAAGGTATTGGATATGAACAAGGTTAGAAATCTAAGGCTAATACTCATTTAAAATGGGGCTCGTGAAGTCAGGACCAATTTGTCCGAAAATCTAAGGCTAACACCCCCTCCAAAAACCAAGTTCAATCATTTTTGGGGGAAAAGTCTATTACCCATAAATTTGAAGTCTAATACCAAATAAAAGGTATTTGATATGAACAAGGTTATAAATCTAAGGCTAATACTCAATTAAAATGGGGCTCGTCAAGTCAGGACCAATTTGTCCGAAAATCCAAGGCTAACACCCCCTCCAAAAACCAAGTTCTATCATTTTGGGGGGGAAAGTCTATTACCCATAAATTTGAAGTCTAATACCAACTACAACATTTTGGATACGAACAAGGTTAGAAATATAAGGCTAATACTCATTTAAAATGGGGCTCGTGAAGTCAGGACCAATTTGTCAGAAAATCCAAGTCTAACACCCCCTCCAAAAACCAAGTTCTATCATTTTGGGGGGAAAAGTCTATTACCTATAAATTTGAAGTCTAATACCAACTAAAAGGGCTTGGATATGAACAAGGTTAGAAATATAAGGCTAATACTCATGTAAATGGGGCTCGTGGAGTCATGATCAATTTGTCAGAAAATCCAAGGCTAACACCCCCTCCAAAAACAAAGTTCAATCATGTTTGGGGGAAAAGTCTATTACCCATAAATTTCAAGTCTAATACCAACTAAAAGGTATTGGATATGAACAAGGTTAGAAATCTAAGGCTAATACTCATTTAAAATGGGGCTCGTGAAGTCAGGACCAATTTGTCCGAAAATCCAAGGCTAACACCCCCTCCAAAAACCAAGTTCTATCATTTTGGGGGGGAAAGTCTATTACCCATAAATTTGAAGTCTAATACCATCTAAAAGGTATTGGATATGAACAAGGTTAGAAATCTAAGGCTAATACTCATTTAAAATGGGGCTCGTGAAATCAGGACCAATTTGTCCGAAAATCCAAGGCTAACACCCCCTCCAAAAACCAAGTTCTGTGATTTTGGGGGGGGGGAAAGTCTATTACCCATAAATTTGAAGTCTAATACCAACTAAAAGGGCTTGGATATGAACAAGGTTATAAATCTAAGGCTAATACTCATTTAAATGGGGCTCGTGGAGTCATGATCAATTTATCTGAAAATGCAACGCTAACATCCCCCTCCAAAAACCAAGTTCAATCATTTTTTGAGGGAAAAGTCTATTACCCATAAATTTGAAGTCTAATACCAACTAAAAGGTATTGTATATGAACAAGGTTATAAATCTAAGGCTAATACTCATTTAAAATGGGGCTCGTCAAGTCAGGACCAATTAGTCTGAAAATCCAAGACTAACACCGCCTCCAAAAACCAAGTTCTATCATTTTGGGGGGGAAAGTCTATTACCCATAAATTTGAAGTCTAATACCAACTAAAATGTATTCGATATGAACAAGATAAGAAATCTAAGGCTAATACTCATTTAAAATGGGGCTCGTGAAGTCAGGACCAATTTGTCCGAAAATCCAAGGCTAACACCCCCTCCAAAAACCAAGTTCAATCATTTTGGGGGGAAAAGTCTATTACCCATAAATTTGAAGTCTAATACTAACTAAAAGGTATTGTATATGAACAAGGTTAGAAATCTAAGGCTAATACTCAGTTAAAATGAGGCTCGTCAAGTCAGGACCAATTTGTCCGAAAATCCAAGGCTAACACCCCCTCCAAAAACCAAGTTCAATCATTTTTGGGGGAAAAGTCTATTACCCATAAATTTGAAGTCTAATACCAACTAAAAGGTATTGGATATGAACAAGGTTAGAAATCTAAGGGTAATACTCATTTAAAATTGGGCTCGTCGAGTGAGGACCAATTTGTCCGAAAATCCAAGGCTAACACCCCCTCCAAAAACAAAGTTCTATCATTTTGGGGGAAAAAGTCTATTACACATAAATTTGAAGTCTAATACCAACTAAAAGGTATTGGATATGAACAAGTTTAGAAATCTAAGGCTAACACTCATTTAAAATGGGGCTCATCAAGTCAGGACCAATTTGTCTGAAAATCCAAGGCTAACACCCCCTCCAAAAACCAAGTTCTATCATTTTGGGAGGAAAAGTCTATTACGCATAAATTTGAAGTCTAATACCAACTAAAAGGTATTGGATATGAACAAGGTTAGAAATCTAAGGCTAATACTCATTTAAAATGGGGCTCGTGAAATCAGGACCAATTTGTCCGAAAATCCAAGGCTAACACCCCCTCCAAAAACCAAGTTCTATCATTTTAGGGGGAAAAGTCTATTACCCATAAATTTGAAGTCAAATACCAACTAAAAGGGATTGGCTATGAACAAGGTTATAAATCTAAGGCTAATACTCATTTAAAATGGGGCTCGTGAAGTCAGGACCAATTTGTCCGAAAATCCAAGGCTAACACCCCCTCCATAAACCAAGTTCAATCATTTTTGGGGGAAAAGTCTATTACCCATAAATTTGAAGTCTAATACCAACTAAAAGGTATTGGATATGAACAATGTTAGAAATCTAAGGCTAATACTCATTTAAAATGGGGCTCGTTAAGTTAGGACCAATTTGTCCGAAAATCCAAGGCTAACACCCCCTCCAAAAACCAAGTTCTATCATTTTGGGGGGAAAAAGTCTATTACACATAAATTTGAAGTCTAATACCAACTAAAAGGTATTGGATATGAACAAGTTTAGAAATCTAAGGCTAACACTCATTTAAAATGGGGGCTCATCAAGTCGGGACCAATTTGTCACGAAAATCCAAGGCTAACACCCCCTCCAAAAACCAAGTTCTATCATTTTTGGGGGGGAAAAGTCTATTACCCATAAATTTGAAGTCTAATACCAACTAAAAGGTATTGGATATGAACAAGGTTAGAAATCTAATGCTAATACTCATTTAAAATGGGTCTCGTGAAATCAGGACCAATTTGTCCGAAAATCCAAGGCTAACACCCCCTCCAAAAACCAAGTTCTATCATTTTGGGGGGAAAAGTCTATTACCCATAAATTTGTAGTCTAATACCAACTAAAAGGTATTGGATATGAACAAGGTTAGAAATATAAGGCTAATACTCATTTAAAATTGGGCTCGTGAAGTCAGGACCAATTTGTCCGAAAATCCAAGGCTAACACCCCCTCCAAAAACCAAGTTCTATCATTTTGGGGGGAAAAGTCTATTACCCATAAATTTGAAGTCTAATACCAGCTAAAAGGTATTGTATATGAACAAGGTTAGAAATATAAGGCTAATACTCATTTAAAATGGGCTCATGAAGTCAGGACCAATTTGTCCGAAAATCCAAGGCTAACACCCCCTCCAAAAACCAAGTTCTATCATTTTGGGGGGAAAAGTCTATTACCCATAAATTTGTGGTCTAATACCAACTAAAAGGTATTGGATATGAACAAGGTTAGAAATCTAAGGCTAATACTCATTTAAAATGGGGCTCGTGAAGTCGGGACCAATTTGTCAGAAAAATCCAAGGCTAACACCCCCTCCAAAAACCAAGTTCTATCATTTTTGGGGGGGAAAAGTCTATTACCCATAAATTTGAAGTCTAATACCAACTAAAAGGTATTGGATATGAACAAGGTTAGAAATCTAAGGCTAATACTCATTTAAAATGGGGCTCGTGAAATCAGGACCAATTTGTCCGAAAATCCAAGGCTAACACCCCCTCCAAAAACCAAGTTCTATCATTTTAGGGGGAAAAGTCTATTACCCATAAATTTGAAGTCAAATACCAACTAAAAGGGATTGGCTATGAACAAGGTTATAAATCTAAGGCTAATACTCATTTAAAATGGGGCTCGTGAAGTCGGGACCAATTTGTCCGAAAATCCAAGGCTAACACCCCTCCATAAACCAAGTTCAATCATTTTTGGGGGAAAAGTCTATTACCCATAAATTTGAAGTCTAATACCAACTAAAAGGTATTGGATATGAACAATGTTAGAAATCTAAGGCTAATACTCATTTAAAATGGGGCTCGTTAAGTTAGGACCAATTTGTCCGAAAATCCAAGGCTAACACCCCCTCCAAAAACCAAGTTCTATCATTTTGGGGGAAAAAGTCTATTACACATAAATTTGAAGTCTAATACCAACTAAAAGGTATTGGATATGAACAAGTTTAGAAATCTAAGGCTAACACTCATTTAAAATGGGGCTCATCAAGTCAGGACCAATTTGTCTGAAAATCCAAGGCTAACACCCCCTCCAAAAACCAAGTTCTATCATTTTGGGGGGAAAGGTCTATTACCCATAAACTTGAAGTCAAATACCAACTAAAAGGTATTGGATATGAACAAGGTTAGAAATCTAAGGCTAATACTCATTTAAAATGGGCTTGTGAAGTCAGAACCAATTTGTCAGAAAATCCAAGGCTAACACCCCCTCCAAAAACCAAGTTCAATTATTTTTGGGGGAAAAGTCTATTACCCATAAATTTAAGTCTAATACCAACTAAAAGGTATTGGATATGAACAAGGTTATTAATATAAGGCTAATAATCATTCAAAAATGGGTCTCGTCAAGTCAGGACCAATTTGTCCGAAAATCCAAGGCTAACACCCCCTCCAAAAACCAAGTTCTATCATTTTGGGGGGAAAAGTCTATTACCTATAAATTTGAAGTCTAATACCAACTAAAAGGGATTGTATATGAAAAAAGGTTAGAAATGTAAGGCTAATACTCATTTAAAATTGGGCTCGTCGAGTGAGGACCAATTTGTCAGAAAATCCAAGGCTAACACCCCCTCCAAAAAACCATGTTCTATCATTTTTGGGGGGAAAAAGTCTATTACACATAAATTTGAAGTCTAATAGAAACTAAAAGGGATTGAATATGAACAAGGTTATAAATATAAGGCTAATACTCATTTAAAATTGGGCTCGTGAAGTCGGGGACTAATTTGTCAGAAAATCCAAGGCTAACACCCCCTCCAAAAACCAAGTTCTATCATTTTTGGGGGGGAAACGTCTATTACCCATAAATTTGAAGTCTAATAGAAACTAAAAGGGATTGAATATGAACAAGGTTATAAATATAAGGCTAATACTCATTTAAAATGGGGCTCGTGAAGTCAGGACCAATTTGTACGAAAATCCAAGGCTAACACGCCCTCCAAAAACCAAGTTCAATCATGTTTGGGGGAAACGTCTATTACCCATAAATTTGAAGTCTAATACCAACTAAAAGGTATTGGATATGAACAAGGTTAGAAATCTAAGGCTAATACTCATTTAAAATGGGGCTCGTCGAATCGGGACCAATTTGTCCGAAAATCCAAGGCTAACACCCCCTCCAAAAACCAAGTTCTATCATTTTGGGGGGAAAAGTCTATTACCCATAAATTTGAAGTCTAATACCAACAAAAAGGTATTTAATATTAACAAGGTTAGAAATCTAAGGCTAATACTCATTTAAAATGGGCTTGTGAAGTCGGGAACCAATTTGTCAGAAAATCCAAGGCTAACACCCCCTCCAAAAACCAAGTTCAATTATTTTTGGGGGAAAAGTCTATTACCCATAAATTTAAGTCTAATACCAACTAAAAGGTATTGGATATGAACAAGGTTATTAATATAAGGCTAATACTCATTCAAAAATGGGTCTCGTCAAGTCGGGGACCAATTTGTCAGAAAATCCAAGGCTAACACCCCCTCCAAAAACCAAGTTCTATCATTTTGGGGGGAAAAGTCTATTACCTATAAATTTGAAGTCTAATACCAACTAAAAGGGATTGTATATGAAAAAGGTTAGAAATGTAAGGCTAATACTCATTTAAAATTGGGCTCGTCGAGTGAGGACCAATTTGTCCGAAAATCCAAGGCTAACACCCCCTCCAAAAACCAAGTTCTATCATTTTGGGGGAAAAAGTCTATTACACATAAATTTGAAGTCTAATAGAAACTAAAAGGGATTGAATATGAACAAGGTTATAAATATAAGGCTAATACTCATTTAAAATTGGGCTCGTGAAGTCAGGACTAATTTGTCCGAAAATCCAAGGCTAACACCCCCTCCAAAAACCAAGTTCTATCATTTTGGGGGGAAACGTCTATTACCCATAAATTTGAAGTCTAATAGAAACTAAAAGGGATTGAATATGAACAAGGTTATAAATATAAGGCTAATAGTCATTTAAAATGGGGCTCGTGAAGTCAGGACCAATTTGTACGAAAATCCAAGGCTAACACGCCCTCCAAAAACCAAGTTCAATCATGTTTGGGGGAAACGTCTATTACCCATAAATTTGAAGTCTAATACCAACTAAAAGGTATTGGATATGAACAAGGTTAGAAATCTAAGGCTAATACTCATTTAAAATGGGGCTCGTCGAATCAGGACCAATTTGTCCGAAAATCCAAGGCTAACACCCCCTCCAAAAACCAAGTTCTATCATTTTGGGGGGAAAAGTCTATTACCCATAAATTTGAAGTCTAATACCAACAAAAAGGTATTGAATATTAACAAGGTTAGAAATCTAAGGCTAATACTCATTTAAAATGGGCTTGTGAAGTCGAGACCAATTTGTCGAGAAAATCCAAGGCTAACACCCCCTCCAAAAACCAAGTTCAATTATTTTTTGGGGGGGAAAAGTCTATTACCCATAAATTTAAGTCTAATACCAACTAAAAGGTATTGGATATGAACAAGGTTATTAATATAAGGCTAATACTCATTCAAAAAATGGGTCTCGTCAAGTCGGGACCAATTTGTCAGAAAATCCAAGGCTAACACCCCCTCCAAAAACCAAGTTCTATCATTTTTGGGGGGGAAAAGTCTATTACCTATAAATTTGAAGTCTAATACCAACTAAAAGGGATTGTATATGAAAAAGGTTAGAAATGTAAGGCTAATACTCATTTAAAAATTGGGCTCGTCGAGTGAGGACCAATTTGTCCAGAAAATCCAAGGCTAACACCCCCTCCAAAAAACCAAGTTCTATCATTTTTGGGGGAAAAAGTCTATTACACATAAATTTGAAGTCTAATAGAAACTAAAAGGGATTGAATATGAACAAGGTTATAAATATAAGGCTAATACTCATTTAAAATTGGGCTCGTGAAGTCAGGACTAATTTGTCCGAAAATCCAAGGCTAACACCCCCTCCAAAAACCAAGTTCTATCATTTTGGGGGGAAACGTCTATTACCCATAAATTTGAAGTCTAATAGAAACTAAAAGGGATTGAATATGAACAAGGTTATAAATATAAGGCTAATACTCATTTAAAATTGGGCTCGTGAAGTCAGGACTAATTTGTCCAGAAAATCCAAGGCTAACACCCCCTCCAAAAACCAAGTTCTATCATTTTGGGGGGAAACGTCTATTACCCATAAATTTGAAGTCTAATAGAAACTAAAAGGGATTGAATATGAACAAGGTTATAAATATAAGGCTAATACTCATTTAAAATGGGGCTCGTGAAGTCGGGGACCAATTTGTACGAAAATCCAAGGCTAACACGCCCTCCAAAAACCAAGTTCAATCATGTTTGGGGGGGAAACGTCTATTACCCATAAATTTGAAGTCTAATACCAACTAAAAGGTATTGGATATGAACAAGGTTAGAAATCTAAGGCTAATACTCATTTAAAATGGGGCTCGTCGACTCGGGACCAATTTGTCAGAAAATCCAAGGCTAACACCCCCTCCAAAAACCAAGTTCTATCATTTTTGGGGGGGAAAAGTCTATTACCCATAAATTTGAAGTCTAATACCAACAAAAAGGTATTGAATATTAACAAGGTTAGAAATCTAAGGCTAATACTCATTTAAAATGGGCTTGTGAAGTCGAGACCAATTTGTCGGAAAATCCAAGGCTAACACCCCTCCAAAAACCAAGTTCAATTATTTTTTTGGGGGGGAAAAGTCTATTACCCATAAATTTAAGTCTAATACCAACTAAAAGGTATTGGATATGAACAAGGTTATTAATATAAGGCTAATACTCATTCAAAAATGGGTCTCGTCAAGTCGGGACCAATTTGTCCCAGAAAATCCAAGGCTAACACCCCCTCCAAAAACCAAGTTCTATCATTTTTGGGGGGGAAAAGTCTATTACCTATAAATTTGAAGTCTAATACCAACTAAAAGGGATTGTATATGAAAAAGGTTAGAAATGTAAGGCTAATACTCATTTAAAATTGGGCTCGTCGAGTGAGGACCAATTTGTCCGAAAATCCAAGGCTAACACCCCCTCCAAAAACCATGTTCTATCATTTTGGGGGAAAAAGTCTATTACACATAAATTTGAAGTCTAATAGAAACTAAAAGGGATTGAATATGAACAAGGTTATAAATATAAGGCTAATACTCATTTAAAATTGGGCTCGTGAAGTCAGGACTAATTTGTCCGAAAATCCAAGGCTAACACCCCCTCCAAAAACCAAGTTCTATCATTTTGGGGGGAAACGTCTATTACCCATAAATTTGAAGTCTAATAGAAACTAAAAGGGATTGAATATGAACAAGGTTATAAATATAAGGCTAATACTCATTTAAAATGGGGCTCGTGAAGTCAGGACCAATTTGTACGAAAATCCAAGGCTAACACGCCCTCCAAAAACCAAGTTCAATCATGTTTGGGGGAAACGTCTATTACCCATAAATTTGAAGTCTAATACCAACTAAAAGGTATTGGATATGAACAAGGTTAGAAATCTAAGGCTAATACTCATTTAAAATGGGGCTCGTCGAATCAGGACCAATTTGTCCGAAAATCCAAGGCTAACACCCCCTCCAAAAACCAAGTTCTATCATTTTGGGGGGAAAAGTCTATTACCCATAAATTTGAAGTCTAATACCAACAAAAAGGTATTTAATATTAACAAGGTTAGAAATCTAAGGCTAATACTCATTTAAAATGGGCTTGTGAAGTCAGAACCAATTTGTCGGAAAATCCAAGGCTAACACCCCCTCCAAAAAACCAAGTTCAATTATTTTTTGGGGGGGAAAAGTCTATTACCCATAAATTTAAGTCTAATACCAACTAAAAGGTATTGGATATGAACAAGGTTATTAATATAAGGCTAATACTCATTCAAAAATGGGTCTCGTCAAGTCGGGACCAATTTGTCCAGAAAATCCAAGGCTAACACCCCCTCCAAAAACCAAGTTCTATCATTTTTGGGGGGGAAAAGTCTATTACCTATAAATTTGAAGTCTAATACCAACTAAAAGGGATTGTATATGAAAAAGGTTAGAAATGTAAGGCTAATACTCATTTAAAATTGGGCTCGTCGAGTGAGGACCAATTTGTCCGAAAATCCAAGGCTAACACCCCCTCCAAAAACCAAGTTCTATCATTTTGGGGGGAAAAAGTCTATTACACATAAATTTGAAGTCTAATAGAAACTAAAAGGGATTGAATATGAACAAGGTTATAAATATAAGGCTAATACTCATTTAAAATTGGGCTCGTGAAGTCAGGACTAATTTGTCCGAAAATCCAAGGCTAACACCCCCTCCAAAAAACCAAGTTCTATCATTTTTGGGGGGAAACGTCTATTACCCATAAATTTGAAGTCTAATAGAAACTAAAAGGGATTGAATATGAACAAGGTTATAAATATAAGGCTAATACTCATTTAAAATGGGGCTCGTGAAGTCAGGACCAATTTGTACGAAAATCCAAGGCTAACACGCCCTCCAAAAACCAAGTTCAATCATGTTTGGGGGAAACGTCTATTACCCATAAATTTGAAGTCTAATACCAACTAAAAGGTATTGGATATGAACAAGGTTAGAAATCTAAGGCTAATACTCATTTAAAATGGGGCTCGTCGACTCAGGACCAATTTGTCCGAAAATCCAAGGCTAACACCCCCTCCAAAAACCAAGTTCTATCATTTTGGGGGGAAAAGTCTATTACCCATAAATTTGAAGTCTAATACCAACAAAAAGGTATTGAATATTAACAAGGTTAGAAATCTAAGGCTAATACTCATTTAAAATGGGCTTGTGAAGTCAGAACCAATTTGTCAGAAAATCCAAGGCTAACACCCCCTCCAAAAACCAAGTTCAATTATTTTTGGGGGAAAAGTCTATTACCCATAAATTTAAGTCTAATACCAACTAAAAGGTATTGGATATGAACAAGGTTATTAATATAAGGCTAATACTCATTCAAAAATGGGTCTCGTCAAGTCGGGACCAATTTGTCCCAGAAAATCCAAGGCTAACACCCCCTCCAAAAACCAAGTTCTATCATTTTTGGGGGGGAAAAGTCTATTACCTATAAATTTGAAGTCTAATACCAACTAAAAGGGATTGTATATGAAAAAGGTTAGAAATGTAAGGCTAATACTCATTTAAAATTGGGCTCGTCGAGTGAGGACCAATTTGTCCGAAAATCCAAGGCTAACACCCCCTCCAAAAACCATGTTCTATCATTTTGGGGGAAAAAGTCTATTACACATAAATTTGAAGTCTAATAGAAACTAAAAGGGATTGAATATGAACAAGGTTATAAATATAAGGCTAATACTCATTTAAAATTGGGCTCGTGAAGTCAGGACTAATTTGTCCAGAAAATCCAAGGCTAACACCCCCTCCAAAAAACCAAGTTCTATCATTTTGGGGGGAAACGTCTATTACCCATAAATTTGAAGTCTAATAGAAACTAAAAGGGATTGAATATGAACAAGGTTATAAATATAAGGCTAATACTCATTTAAAATGGGGCTCGTGAAGTCAGGACCAATTTGTACGAAAATCCAAGGCTAACACGCCCTCCAAAAACCAAGTTCAATCATGTTTGGGGAAACGTCTATTACCCATAAATTTGAAGTCTAATACCAACTAAAAGGTATTGGATATGAACAAGGTTAGAAATCTAAGGCTAATACTCATTTAAAATGGGGCTCGTCGAATCAGGACCAATTTGTCCGAAAATCCAAGGCTAACACCCCCTCCAAAAACCAAGTTCTATCATTTTGGGGGGAAAAGTCTATTACCCATAAATTTGAAGTCTAATACCAACAAAAAGGTATTTAATATTAACAAGGTTAGAAATCTAAGGCTAATACTCATTTAAAATGGGCTTGTGAAGTCAGAACCAATTTGTCAGAAAATCCAAGGCTAACACCCCCTCCAAAAACCAAGTTCAATTATTTTTGGGGGAAAAGTCTATTACCCATAAATTTAAGTCTAATACCAACTAAAAGGTATTGGATATGAACAAGGTTATTAATATAAGGCTAATACTCATTCAAAAATGGGTCTCGTCAAGTCAGGACCAATTTGTCCGAAAATCCAAGGCTAACACCCCCTCCAAAAACCAAGTTCTATCATTTTTGGGGGGGAAAAGTCTATTACCTATAAATTTGAAGTCTAATACCAACTAAAAGGGATTGTATATGAAAAAGGTTAGAAATGTAAGGCTAATACTCATTTAAAAATTGGGCTCGTCGAGTGAGGACCAATTTGTCCGAAAATCCAAGGCTAACACCCCCTCCAAAAACCAAGTTCTATCATTTTGGGGGAAAAAGTCTATTACACATAAATTTGAAGTCTAATAGAAACTAAAAGGGATTGAATATGAACAAGGTTATAAATATAAGGCTAATACTCATTTAAAATTGGGCTCGTGAAGTCAGGACTAATTTGTCCGAAAATCCAAGGCTAACACCCCCTCCAAAAACCAAGTTCTATCATTTTGGGGGGAAACGTCTATTACCCATAAATTTGAAGTCTAATAGAAACTAAAAGGGATTGAATATGAACAAGGTTATAAATATAAGGCTAATAGTCATTTAAAATGGGGCTCGTGAAGTTAGGACCAATTTGTACGAAAATCCAAGGCTAACACGCCCTCCAAAAACCAAGTTCAATCATGTTTGGGGGAAACGTCTATTACCCATAAATTTGAGGTCTAATACCAACTAAAAGGTATTGGATATGAACAAGGTTAGAAATCTAAGGCTAATACTCATTTAAAATGGGGCTCGTCGAATCAGGACCAATTTGTCCGAAAATCCAAGGCTAACACCCCCTCCAAAAACCAAGTTCTATCATTTTGGGGGGAAAAGTCTATTACCCATAAATTTGAAGTCTAATACCAACAAAAAGGTATTGAATATTAACAAGGTTAGAAATCTAAGGCTAATACTCATTTAAAATGGGCTTGTGAAGTCAGAACCAATTTGTCAGAAAATCCAAGGCTAACACCCCCTCCAAAAACCAAGTTCAATTATTTTTGGGGGAAAAGTCTATTACCCATAAATTTAAGTCTAATACCAACTAAAAGGTATTGGATATGAACAAGGTTATTAATATAAGGCTAATACTCATTCAAAAATGGGTCTCGTCAAGTCAGGACCAATTTGTCCGAAAATCCAAGGCTAACACCCCCTCCAAAAACCAAGTTCTATCATTTTGGGGGGAAAAGTCTATTACCTATAAATTTGAAGTCTAATACCAACTAAAAGGGATTGTATATGAAAAAGGTTAGAAATGTAAGGCTAATACTCATTTAAAATTGGGCTCGTCGAGTGAGGACCAATTTGTCCGAAAATCCAAGGCTAACACCCCCTCCAAAAACCAAGTTCTATCATTTTGGGGGAAAAAGTCTATTACACATAAATTTGAAGTCTAATAGAAACTAAAAGGGATTGAATATGAACAAGGTTATAAATATAAGGCTAATACTCATTTAAAATTGGGCTCGTGAAGTCAGGACTAATTTGTCCGAAAATCCAAGGCTAACACCCCCTCCAAAAACCAAGTTCTATCATTTTGGGGGGAAACGTCTATTACCCATAAATTTGAAGTCTAATAGAAACTAAAAGGGATTGAATATGAACAAGGTTATAAATATAAGGCTAATAGTCATTTAAAATGGGGCTCGTGAAGTCAGGACCAATTTGTACGAAAATCCAAGGCTAACACGCCCTCCAAAAACCAAGTTCAATCATGTTTGGGGAAACGTCTATTACCCATAAATTTGAAGTCTAATACCAACTAAAAGGTATTGGATATGAACAAGGTTAGAAATCTAAGGCTAATACTCATTTAAAATGGGGCTCGTCGACTCGGGGACCAATTTGTCAGAAAATCCAAGGCTAACACCCCCTCCAAAAACCAAGTTCTATCATTTTTGGGGGGGAAAAGTCTATTACCCATAAATTTGAAGTCTAATACCAACAAAAAGGTATTGAATATTAACAAGGTTAGAAATCTAAGGCTAATACTCATTTAAAATGGGCTTGTGAAGTCAGAACCAATTTGTCAGAAAATCCAAGGCTAACACCCCCTCCAAAAACCAAGTTCAATTATTTTTGGGGGAAAAGTCTATTACCCATAAATTTAAGTCTAATACCAACTAAAAGGTATTGGATATGAACAAGGTTATTAATATAAGGCTAATACTCATTCAAAAAATGGGTCTCGTCAAGTCAGAACCAATTTGTCAGAAAATCCAAGGCTAACACCCCCTCCAAAAACCAAGTTCTATCATTTTGGGGGGAAAAGTCTATTACCTATAAATTTGAAGTCTAATACCAACTAAAAGGGATTGTATATGAAAAAAGGTTAGAAATGTAAGGCTAATACTCATTTAAAATTGGGCTCGTCGAGTGAGGACCAATTTGTCAGAAAATCCAAGGCTAACACCCCCTCCAAAAACCAAGTTCTATCATTTTGGGGGGAAAAAGTCTATTACACATAAATTTGAAGTCTAATACCACCTAAAAGGTATTGGATATGAACAAGTTTAGAAATCTAAGGCTAACACTCATTTAAAATGGGGCTCATCAAGTCGAGGGACCAATTTGTCACGAAAATCCAAGGCTAACACCCCCTCCAAAAAACCAAGTTCAATCATTTTGGGAGGAAAAGTCTATTACCCATAAATTTGAAGTCTAATACCAACTAAAAGGTATTGGATATGAACAAGGTTAGAAAGCTAAGGCTAATACTCATTTAAAATGGGGCTCGTGAAATCAGGACCAATTTGTCCGAAAATCCAAGGCTAACACCCCCTCCAAAAACCAAGTTCTATCATTTTAGGGGGAAAAGTCTATTACCCATAAATTTGAAGTCAAATACCAACTAAAAGGGATTGGCTATGAACAAGGTTATAAATCTAAGGCTAATACTCATTTAAAATGGGGCTCGTGAAGTCAGGACCAATTTGTCCAAAAATCCAAGGCTAACACCCCCTCCATAAACCAAGTTCAATCATTTTTGGGGGAAAAGTCTATTACCCATAAATTTGAAGTCTAATACCAATTAAAAGGTATTGGATATGAACAATGTTAGAAATCTAAGGCTAATACTCGTTTAAAATGGGGCTCGTTAAGTTAGGACCAATTTGTCCGAAAATCCAAGGCTAACACCCCCTCCAAAAACCAAGTTCTATCATTTTGGGGGAAAAAGTCTATTACACATAAATTTGAAGTCTAATACCAACTAAAAGGTATTGGATATGAACAAGTTTAGAAATCTAAGGCTAACACTCATTTAAAATGGGGCTCATCAAGTCAGGACCAATTTGTCTGAAAATCAAAGGCTAACACCCCCTCCAAAAACCAAGTTCTATCATTTTGGGGGGAAAAGTCTATTACCCATAAATTTGAAGTCTAATACCAACTAAAAGGTATTGGATATGAACAAGGTTAGAAATCTAAGGCTAATACTCATTTAAAATGGGGCTCGTGAAATCAGGACCAATTTGTCCGAAAATCCAAGGCTAACACCCCCTCCAAAAACCAAGTTCTATCATTTTGGGGGGAAAAGTCTATTACCCATAAATTTGTAGTCTAATACCAACTAAAAGGTATTGGATATGAACAAGGTTAGAAATATAAGGCTAATACTCATTTAAAATTGGGCTCGTGAAGTCAGGACCAATTTGTCCGAAAATCCAAGGCTAACACCCCCTCCAAAAACCAAGTTCTATCATTTTGGGGGGAAAAGTCTATTACCCATAAATTTGAAGTCTAATACCAGCTAAAAGGTATTGTATATGAACAAGGTTAGAAATATAATGCTAATACTCATTTAAAATGGGCTCATGAAGTCAGGACCAATTTTTTCGGAAATCCAAGGCTAACACCCCCTCCAAAAACCAAGTTCTATCATTTTGGGGGGAAAAGTCTATTACACATAAATTTGAATTCTAATACCAACTAAAAGGTATTGGATATGAACAAGGTTAGAAATCGAAGGCTAATACTCATTTAAAAGGGGGCTCGTGAAGTCAGGACCAATTTGTCCGAAAATCCAAGGCTAACACCCCCTCCAAAAACCAAGTTCAATAATTTTTGGGGGAAAAGTCTATTACCCATAAATTTGAAGTTTAATATCAACTAAAAGGTATTGGATATGAACAAGGTTATAAATATAAGGCTAATACTCATTTAAAAATGGGTCTCGTCAAGTCAAGACCAATTTGTCCGAAAATCCAATGCTAACACCCCCTCCAAAAACCAATTTCAATCATTTTTGGGGGAAAAGTCTATTACCCATAAATTTGAAGTCTAATACCAACTAAAAGGTATTGGATATGAAAAAGGTTATAAATCTAAGGCTAATACTCATTTAAAATGGGGATCGTGAAGTCAAGACCAATTTGTCCAAAAATCCATTGCTAACACCCCCTCCAAAAACCAAGTTCTATCATTTTGAGGGGAAAAGTCTATTACCCATAAATTTGAAGTCTAATACCAACAAAAAGGTATTGGATTTGAACAAGTTTAGAAATCTAAGGCTAATACTCATTTAAAATGGGGCTCGTCGAGTCAGGACCAATTTGTCACGAAAATCCAAGGCTAACACCCCCCCTCCAAAAACCAAGTTCAATCATGTTTGGGGGGAAAAGTCTATTACCCATAAATTTGAAGTCTAATACCAACTAAAAGGTATTGGATATGAACAAGGTTAGAAATCTAAGGCTAATACTCATTTAAAATGGGGCTCGTGAAGTCGGGACCAATTTGTCACGAAAATCCAAGGCTAACACCCCCTCCAAAAACCAAGTTCTATCATTTTTGGGGGGAAAAGTCTATTACCCATAAATTTGAAGTCTAATACCAACTAAAAGGTATTGGATATGAACAAGGTTAGAAATCTAAGGCTAATACTCATTTAAAATGGGGCTCGTCGAATCGGGACCAATTTGTCAGAAAATCCAAGGCTAACACCCCCTCCAAAAAACCAAGTTCTATCATTTTTGGGGGGGAAAAGTCTATTACCCATAAATTTGAAGTCTAATACCAACTAAAAGGGATAGCATATGAACAAGGTTAGAAATCTAAGACTAATACTCATTTAAAATGGGACTCGTCGAGTCAGGACCAATTTGTCCGAAAATCCAAGGCTAACACCCCCTCCAAAAACCAAGTTCAATCATTTGTGGGGGAAAAGTCTATTACCCATAAATTTTAAGTCTAATACCAAGTAAATGGTATTGGATATGAACAAGGTTAGAAATCTAAGGCTAATACTCATTTAAAATGGGGCTCGTCAAGTCAGAACCAATTTGTCTGAAAATCCAAGGCTAACACCTCCTCCAAAAACCAAGTTCTATCATTTTGGGGGGAAAAGTCTATTACCCATAAATTTGAAGTCTAATACAAACTAAAAGGTATTGGATATGAACAAGGTTAGAAATCTAAGGCTAATACTCATTTAAAATGGGGATCGTGAAGTCAGGACCAATTTGTCCGAAAATCCAAGGCTAACACCCCCTCGAAAAACCAAGTTCTATCATTTTGGGGGGAAAAGTCTATTACCCATAAATTTGAAGTCTAATACCAACTAAAAGGTATTGGATATGAACAAGGTTAGAAATCTAAGGCTAATACTCATTTAAAATGGGGCTCGTGAAGTCAGGACCAATTTGTCCCAAAATCCATTGCTAACACCCCCTCCAAAAACCAAGTTCTATCATTTTGGGGGGAAAAGTCTATTACCCATAAATTTGAAGTCTAATAGCAACTAAAAGGGATTGAATATGAACAAGGTTATAAATATAAGGCTAATACTCATTTAAAATGGGGCTCGTGAAGTCAGGACCAATTTGTACGAAAATCCAAGGCTAACACGCCCTCCAAAAACCAAGTTCAATCATGTTTGGGGGAAAAGTCTATTACCCATAAATTTGAAGTCTAATACCAACTAAAAGGTATTGGATATGAACAAGGTTAGAAATCTAAGGCTAATACTCATTTAAAATGGGGGCTCGTCAAGTCGGGAACCAATTTGTCACGAAAATCCAAGGCTAACACCTCCTCCAAAAAACCAAGTTCTATCATTTTGGGGGGGAAAAGTCTATTACCCATAAATTTGAAGTCTAATACAAACTAAAAGGTATTGGATATGAACAAGGTTAGAAATCTAAGGCTAATACTCATTTAAAATGGGGATCGTGAAGTCGGGGACCAATTTGTCCAGAAAATCCAAGGCTAACACCCCCTCAGAAAACCAAGTTCTATCATTTTGGGGGGAAAAATCTATTACACATAAATTTGAAGTCTAATACCAACTAAAAGGTATTGGATATGAACAAGGTTAGAAATCTAAGGCTAATACTCATTTAAAATGGGGCTCGTCAAATCAGGACCAATTTGTCCGAAAATCCAAGGCTAACACCCCCTCCAAAAACCAAGTTCTATCATTTTGGGGGAAACGTCTATTACCCATAAATTTGAAGTCTAATAGCAACTAAAAGGGATTGAATATGAACAAGGTTATAAATATAAGGCTAATACTCATTTAAAATGGGGCTCGTGAAGTCAGGACCAATTTGTACGAAAATCCAAGGCTAACACGCCCTCCAAAAACCAAGTTCAATCATGTTTGGGGGAAAAGTCTATTACCCATAAATTTGAAGTCTAATACCAACTAAAAGGTATTGGATATGAACAAGGTTAGAAATCTAAGGCTAATACTCATTTAAAATGGGGCTCGTCGTATCAGGACCAATTTGTCCGAAAATCCAAGGCTAACACCCCCTCCAAAAACCAAGTTCTATCATTTTGGGGGGAAAAGTCTATTACCCATAAATTTGAAGTCTAATACCAACTAAAAGGGATTGCATATGAACAAGGTTAGAAATCTAAGACTAATACTCATTTAAAATGGGACTCGTCGAGTCGGGGACCAATTTGTCCAGAAAATCCAAGGCTAACACCCCCTCCAAAAAACCAAGTTCAATCATTTGTGGGGGGAAAAGTCTATTACCCATAAATTTTAAGTCTAATACCAAGTAAATGGTATTGGATATGAACAAGGTTAGAAATCTAAGGCTAATACTCATTTAAAATGGGGCTCGTCAAGTCAGGACCAATTTGTCTGAAAATCCAAGGCTAACACCCCCTCCAAAAACCAAGTTCTATCATTTTGGGGGGAAAAGTCTATTACCCATAAATTTGAAGTCTAATACCAACTAAAAGGTATTGGATATGAACAAGGTTAGAAATCTAAGGCTAATACTCATTTAAAATGGGGCTCGTCAAATCAGGACCAATTTGTCCGAAAATCCAAGGCTAACACCCCCTCCAAAAACCAAGTTCTATCATTTTGGGGGAAACGTCTATTACCCATAAATTTGAAGTCTAATAGCAACTAAAAGGGATTGAATATGAACAAGGTTATAAATATAAGGCTAATACTCATTTAAAATGGGGCTCGTGAAGTCAGGACCAATTTGTACGAAAATCCAAGGCTAACACGCCCTCCAAAAACCAAGTTCAATCATGTTTGGGGAAAAGTCTATTACCCATAAATTTGAAGTCTAATACCAACTAAAAGGTATTGGATATGAACAAGGTTAGAAATCTAAGGCTAATAGTCATTTAAAATGGGGCTCGTCGAATCAGGACCAATTTGTCAGAAAATCCAAGGCTAACACCCCCTCCAAAAACCAAGTTCTATCATTTTGGGGGGGAAAAGTCTATTACCCATAAATTTGAAGTCTAATACCAACTAAAAGGGATTGCATATGAACAAGGTTAGAAATCTAAGACTAATACTCATTTAAAATGGGACTCGTCGAGTCAGGACCAATTTGTCCGAAAATCCAAGGCTAACACCCCCTCCAAAAACCAAGTTCAATCATTTGTGGGGGGAAAAGTCTATTACCCATAAATTTTAAGTCTAATACCAAGTAAATGGTATTGGATATGAACAAGGTTATAAATCTAAGGCTAATACTCATTTAAAATGGGGCTCGTCAAGTCAGGACCAATTTGTCTTAAAATCCAAGGCTAACACCCCCTCCAAAAACCAAGTTCTATCATTTTGGGGGGGAAAAGTCTATTACCCATAAATTTGAAGTCTAATACCAACTAAAAGGTTTTGGATATGAAAAAGGTTAGAAATCTAAGGCTAATACTCATTTAAAATCGAACTCGTCGAGTCAGGACCAATTTGTCCGAAAATCCAATGCTAACACCCCCTCCAAAAAACCAATTTCAATCATTTTTTGGGGAAAAGTCTATTACCCATAAATTTGAAGTCAAATACCAACTAAAAGGTATTGGATACGAACAAGGTTATAAATCTAAGGCTAATACTCATTTAAAATGGGGATCGTGAAGTCAAGACCAATTTGTCCAAAAATCCATTGCTAACACCCCCTCCAAAAACCAAGTTCTATCATTTTGAGGGGAAAAGTCTATTACCCATAAATTTGAAGTCTAATACCAACAAATAGGTATTGGATATGAACAAGGTTAGAAATCTAAATCTAATACTCATTTAAAATGGGGCTCGTCGAGTCAGGACCAATTTGTCTGAAAATCCAAGGCTAACACCCCCTCCAAAAACCAAGTTCTATCATTTTGGGGGGAAAAGTCTATTACCCATAAATTTGAAGTCTAATACCAACTAAAAGGGATTGCATATGAACAAGGTTAGAAATCTAAGGCTAATACTCATTTAAAATGGGGCTCGTGAAGTCGGGGACCAATTTGTCCGAAAATCCATTGCTAACACCCCCTCGAAAAACCAAGTTCTATCATTTTTGGGGGGAAAAGTCTATTACCCATAAATTTGAAGTCTAATACCAACTAAAAGGTATTGGATATGAACAAGGTTAGAAATCTAAGACTAATACTCATTTAAAATGGGGCTCGTCGAGTCGAGGACCAATTTGTCTCGAAAAATCCAAGGCTAACACCCCCTCTAAAAACCAAGTTCTATCATTTTTGGGGGGGAAAAGTCTATTACCCATAAATTTGAAGTCTAATACCAACAAAAAGGTATTGGATTTGAACTAGTTTAGAAATCTAAGGCTAATACTCATTTAAAATGGGGCTCGTCGAGTCGGGGACCAATTTGTCACGAAAATCCAAGGCTAACACCCCCTCCAAAAACCAAGTTCAATCATGTTTTGGGGGAAAAGTCTATTACCCATAAATTTGAAGTCTAATACCAACTAAAAGGTATTGGATATGAACAATGTTAGAAATCTAAGGCTAATACTCATTTAAAATGGGGGTCGTGAAGTCGGGACCAATTTGTACGAAAAATCCAAGGCTAACACGCCCTCCAAAAACCAAGTTCAATCATGTTTGGGGGAAAAGTCTATTACCCATAAATTTGAAGTCTAATACCAACTAAAAGGTATTGGATATGAACAAGGTTAGAAATCTAAGGCTAATACTCATTTAAAATGGGGCTCGTCGAATCGAGGGACCAATTTGTCCGAAAATCCAAGGCTAACACCCCCTCCAAAAACCAAGTTCTATCATTTTTGGGGGGAAAAGTCTATTACCCATAAATTTGAAGTCTAATACCAACTAAAAGGGATTGAATATGAACAAGGTTAGAAATCTAAGACTAATACTCATTTAAAATGGGACTCGTCGAGTCGGGGACCAATTTGTCCAGAAAATCCAAGGCTAACACCCCCTCCAAAAACCAAGTTCAATCATTTGTGGGGGGAAAAGTCTATTACCCATAAATTTTAAGTCTAATACCAAGTAAATGGTATTGGATATGAACAAGGTTAGAAATCTAAGGCTAATACTCATTTAAAATGGGGCTCGTCAAGTCAGGACCAATTTGTCTGAAAATCCAAGGCTAACACCCCCTCCAAAAACCAAGTTCTATCATTTTGGGGGGAAAAGTCTATTACCCATAAATTTGAAGTCTAATACCAACTAAAAGGTATTGGATATGAACAAGGTTAGAAATCTAAGGCTAATACTCATTTAAAATGGGGATCGTGAAGTCAGGACCAATTTGTCCGAAAATCCAAGGCTAACACCCCCTCGAAAAACCAAGTTCTATCATTTTGGGGGGAAAAGTCTATTACCCATAAATTTGAAGTATAATACCAACTAAAAGGTATTGGATACGAACAAGGTTAGAAATCTAAGGCTAATACTCATTTAAAATGGGGCTGGTGAAGTCAGGACCAATTTGTCCAAAAATCCATTGCTAACACCCCCTCTAAAAACCAAGTTCTATCATTTTGGGGGGAAAAGTCTATTACCCATAAATTTGAAGTCTAATACCAACTAAAAGGTATTGGATATGAACAAGGTTAGAAATCTAAGGCTAATACTCATTTAAAATGGGGCTCGTCGAATCAGGACCAATTTGTCCGAAAATCCAAGGCTAACACCCCCTCCAAAAACCAAGTTCTATCATTTTGGGGGGAAAAGTCTATTACCCATAAATTTGAAGTCTAATACCAACTAAAAGGGATTGAATATGAACAAGGTTAGAAATCTAAGACTAATACTCATTTAAAATGGGACTCGTCGAGTCAGGACCAATTTGTCCGAAAATCCAAGGCTAACACCCCCTCCAAAAACCAAGTTCAATCATTTGTGGGGGAAAAGTCTATTACCCATAAATTTTAAGTCTAATACCAAGTAAATGGTATTGGATATGAACAAGGTTAGAAATCTAAGGCTAATACTCATTTAAAATGGGGCTCGTCAAGTCAGGACCAATTTGTCTGAAAATCCAAGGCTAACACCCCCTCCAAAAACCAAGTTCTATCATTTTGGGGGGAAAAGTCTATTACCCATAAATTTGAAGTCTAATACCAACTAAAAGGTATTGGATATGAACAAGGTTAGAAATCTAAGGCTAATACTCATTTAAAATGGGGATCGTGAAGTCAGGACCAATTTGTCCGAAAATCCAAGGCTAACACCCCCTCGAAAAACCAAGTTCTATCATTTTGGGGGGAAAAGTCTATTACCCATAAATTTGAAGTATAATACCAACTAAAAGGTATTGGATACGAACAAGGTTAGAAATCTAAGGCTAATACTCATTTAAAATGGGGCTCGTGAAGTCAGGACCAATTTGTCCAAAAATCCATTGCTAACACCCCCTCTAAAAACCAAGTTCTATCATTTTGGGGGGAAAAGTCTATTACCCATAAATTTGAAGTCTAATACCAACTAAAAGGTTTTGGATATGAAAAAGGTTAGAAATCTAAGGCTAATACTCATTTAAAATCGGACTCGTCGAGTCAGGACCAATTTGTCCGAAAATCCAATGCTAACACCCCCTCCAAAAACCAATTTCAATCATTTTTGGGGGAAAAGTCTATTACCCATAAATTTGAAGTCTAATACCAACTAAAAGGTATTGGATATGAAAAAGGTTATAAATCTAAGGCTAATACTCATTTAAAATGGGGATCGTGAAGTCAAGACCAATTTGTCCAAAAATCCATTGCTAACACCCCCTCCAAAAACCAAGTTCTATCATTTTGAGGGGAAAAGTCTATTACCCATAAATTTGAAGTCTAATACCAACAAAAAGGTATTGGATTTGAACAAGTTTAGAAATCTAAGGCTAATACTCATTTAAAATGGGGCTCGTCGAGTCAGGACCAATTTGTCTGAAAATCCAAGGCTAACACCCCCTCCAAAAACCAAGTTCAATCATGTTTGGGGGAAAAGTCTATTACCCATAAATTTGAAGTCTAATACCAACTAAAAGGTATTGGATATGAACAAGGTTAGAAATCTAAGGCTAATACTCATTTAAAATGGGACTCGTCGAGTCAGGACCAATTTGTCCGAAAATCCAAGGCTAACACCCCCTCCAAAAACCAAGTTCAATCATTTGTGGGGGAAAAGTCTATTACCCATAAATTTTAAGTCTAATACCACCTAAAAGGTATTGGATATGAACAAGGTTAGAAATCTAAGGCTAATACTCATTTAAAATGGGGCTCGTCGAGTCATGATCAATTTGTCCGAAAATCCAAGGCTAACACCCCCTCCAAAAACAAAGTTCAATCATGTTTGGGGGAAAGGTCTATTACCCATAAATTTGAAGTCTAATACCAACTAAAAGGTATTGGATATGAACAAGGTTAGAAATCTAAGGCTAATACTCATTTAAAATGGGGCTCGTGAAGTCAGGACCAATTTGTCCGGAAATCCAATGCTAACACCCCCTCCTAAAACCAAGTTCTATCATTTTGGGGGGAAAAGTCTATTACCTATAAATTTGAAGTCTAATACCAACAAAAAGGTATTGGATATTAACAAGGTTATAAATCTAAGGCTAATACTCATTTAAAATGGGGTTCGTGAAGTCAGGACCAATTTGTCGGCTAACACCCCCTCCAAAAACCAAGTTCAATCATTTTTGGGGGAAACGTCTATTACCCATAAATTTGAAGTCTAATACCAACTAAAAGGTATTGGATATGAATAAGGTTATAAATATAAGGCTAATACTCATTTAAAAATGGGTCTCGTCAAGTCAGGACCAATTTGTCCGAAAATCCAAGGCTAACACCCCCTCCAAAAACCAAGTTCTATCATTTTTGGGGGGGAAAAGTCTATTACCCATAAATTTGAAGTCTAATACCAACTAAAAAGGGATTGGATATGAACAAGGATAGAAATGTAAGGCTAATACTCATTTAAAATGGGGCTCTTCGAGTCAGGAACAATTTGTCCGAAAATCCAAGGCTAACACCCCCTCCAAAAACCAAGTTCTATCATTTTGGGGGGAAAAGTCTATTACCCATAAATTTGTGGTCTAATACCAACTAAAAGGTATTGGATATGAACAAGGTTAGAAATCTAAGGCTAATACTCATTTAAAATGGGGCTCGTGAAGTCGGGACCAATTTGTCCCAGAAAATCCAAGGCTAACACCCCCTCCAAAAACCAAGTTCTATCATTTTGGGGGAAAACGTCTATTACCCATAAATTTGAAGTCTAATAGCAACTAAAAGGGATTGAATATGAACAAGGTTATAAATATAAGGCTAATACTCATTTAAAATGGGGCTCGTGAAGTCAGGACCAATTTGTACGAAAATCCAAGGCTAACACGCCCTCCAAAAACCAAGTTCAATCATGTTTGGGGGAAAAGTCTATTACCCATAAATTTGAAGTCTAATACCAACTAAAAGGGATTGGATATGAACAAGGTTAGAAATCTACGGCTAATACTCATTTAAAATGGTGCTCGTGAAGTCAGGACCAATTTGTTCGAAAATCCAAGGCTAACACCCCCTCCAAAAACCAAGTTCTATCATTTTGGGGGGAAAAGTCTATTACCCATAAATTTGTAGTCTAATACCAACTAAAAGGTATTGGATATGAAAAAGGTTAGAAATATAAGGCTAATACTCATCTAAAATTGGGCTCGTGAAGTCGGGACCAATTTGTCACGAAAAATCCAAGGCTAACACCCCCTCGAAAAAACCAAGTTCTATCATTTTTGGGGGGAAAAGTCTATTACCCATAAATTTGAAGTCTAATACCAACTAAAAGGTATTGGATACGAACAAGGTTAGAAATCTAAGGCTAATACTCATTTAAAATGGGGCTCGTGAAGTCAGGACCAATTTGTCCAAAAATCCATTGCTAACACCCCCTCCAAAAACCAAGTTCTATCATTTTGGGGGGAAAAGTCTATTACCCATAAATTTGAAGTCTAATACCAACTAAAAGGTATTGGATATGAACAAGGTTAGAAATCTAAGGCTAATACTCATTTAAAATGGGGCTCGTCGAATCAGGACCAATTTGTCCGAAAATCCAAGGCTAACACCCCCTCCAAAAAACCAAGTTCTATCATAAATTTCAAGTCTATTACCCATAAATTTGAAGTCTAATACCAACTAAAAGGGATTGCATATGAACAAGGTTAGAAATCTAAGACTAATACTCATTTAAAATGGGACTCGTCGAGTCAGGACCAATTTGTCCGAAAATCCAAGGCTAACACCCCCTCCAAAAACCAAGTTCAATCATTTGTGGGGGAAAAGTCTATTACCCATAAATTTTAAGTCTAACACCAACTAAAAGGGATTGGATATGAACAAGGTTAGAAATATAAGGCTAATACTCATTTAAAATGGGGGCTCGTGAAGTCAAGACCAATTTGTCCAAAAAATCCAAGGCTAACACCCCCTCCAAAAACCAAGTTCTATCATTTTGGGGGGAAAAGTCTATTACCCATAAATTTGTGGTCTAATACCAACTAAAAGGTATTGGATATGAACAAGGTTAGAAATCTAAGGCTAATACTCATTTAAAATGGGGCTCGAGAAGGTAGGACCAATTTGTCCAAAAAATCCAAGGCTAACACCCCCTCCAAAAAACCAAGTTCTATCATTTTGGGGGAAACGTCTATTACCCATAAATTTGAAGTCTAATAGCAACTAAAAGGGATTGAATATGAACGAGGTTATAAATATAAGGCTAATACTCATTTAAAATGGGGCTCGTGAAGTCGGGACCAATTTGTATGAAAATCCAAGGCTAACACGCCCTCCAAAAACCAAGTTCAATCATGTTTTGGGGGAAAAGTCTATTACCCATAAATTTGAAGTCTAATACCAACTAAAAGGTATTGGATATGAACAAGGTTAGAAATCTAAGGCTAATACTCATTTAAAATGGGGCTCGTCGAGTCGGGACCAATTTGTCAGAAAATCCAAGGCTAACACCCCCTCCAAAAACCAAGTTCTATCATTTTGGGGGGAAAAAGTCTATTACAAATAAATTTGAAGTCTAATACCAACTAAAAGGTATTGGATATGAACATGTTTAGAAATCTAAGGCTAATACTCATTTAAAATGGGGCTCATCAAGTCAGGACCAATTTCTCTGAAAATCCAAGGCTAACACCCCATCCAAAAACCAAGTTCTATCATTTTGGGGGGAAAAGTCTATTACCCATAAATTTGAAGTCTAATACCAACTAAAAGGTATTGGATATGAACAAGGTTAGAAATCTAAGGCTAATACTCATTTAAAATGGGGCTCGTCGAGTCGGGACCAATTTGTCCAGAAAATCCAAGGCTAACACCCCCTCCAAAAACCAACTTCTATCATTTTGGGGGAAAAAGTCTATTAAAAATAAATTTGAAGTCTAATACCAATTAAAAGGTATTGGATATGAACAAGGTTAGAAATCTAAGGCTAATACTCATTTAAAATGGGGCTCGTCGAGTCAGGACCAATTTGTCCGAAAATCCAAGGCTAACACCCCCTCCAAAAACCAAGTTTTATCATTTTGGGGGAAAAAGTCTATTACAAAGAAATTTGAAGTCTAATACCAACTAAAAGGTATTGGATATGAACATGTTTAGAAATCTAAGGCTAATACTCATTTAAAATGGGGCTCATCAAGTCAGGACCAATTTGTCTGAAAATCCAAGGCTAACACCCCCTCCAAAAACAAAGTTCTACCATTTTGGGGGGAAAGGTCTATTACCCATAAATTTGAAGTCTAATAGAAACTAAAAGGGATTGAATATGAACAAGGTTATAAATATAAGGCTAATACTCATTTAAAATGGGGCTCGTGAAGTCAGGACCAATTTGTACGAAAAATCCAAGGCTAACACGCCCTCCAAAAACCAAGTTCAATCATGTTTGGGGGAAAAGTCTATTACCCATAAATTTGAAGTCTAATACCAACTAAAAGGTATTGGATATGAACAAGGTTAGAAATCTAAGGCTAATACTCATTTAAAATGGGGCTCGTGAAGTCAGGACCAATTTGTACGAAAATCCAAGGCTAACACGCCCTCCAAAAACCAAGTTCAATCATGTTTAGGGGAAAAGTCTATTACCCATAAATTTGAAGTCTAATACCAACTAAAAGGTATTGGATATGAACAAGGTTAGAAATATAAGGCTAATAATCATTTAAAATGGGGCTCATGAAGTCAGGACCAATTTGTCCGAAAATCCAAGGCTAACACCCCCTCCAAAAACCAAGTTCTATCATTTTTGGGGGGGAAAAGTCTATTACCCATAAATTTGTGGTCTAATACCAACTAAAAGGTATTGGATATGAACAAGGTTAGAAATCTAAGGCTAATACTCATTTAAAATGGGGCTCGTGAAGTCAGGACCAATTTGTCCGAAAATCCAAGGCTAACACCCCCTCCAAAAACCAAGTTCTATCATTTTGGGGGGAAACGTCTATTACCCATAAATTGGAAGTCTAATAGCAACTAAAAGGGATTGAATATGAAGAAGGTTATAAATATAAGGCTAATACTCATTTAAAATGGGGCTCGTGAAGTCAGGACCAATTTGTACGAAAATCAAAGGCTAACACGCCCTCCAAAAACCAAGTTCAATCATGTTTGGGGGAAAAGTCTATTACCCATAAATTTCAAGTCTAATACCAACTAAAAGGGATTGTATATGAAAAAGGTTAGAAATCTAAGACTAATACTCATTTAAAATGGGACTCGTCGAGTCAGGACCAATTTGTCCGAAAATCCAAGGCTAACACCCCCTCCAAAAACCAAGTTCTATCATTTTGGGGGAAAAGTCTATTACCCATAAATTTGAAGTCTAATACCAACTAAAAGGTATTGGATATGAACAAGGTTATAAATATAAGGCTAATACGCATTTAAAAATGGGTTTCGTCAAGTCAGGACCAATTTGTCCGAAAATCCAAGGCTAACACCCCCTCCAAAAACCAAGTTCTATCATTTAGGGGGGAAAAGTCTATTTCCCATAAATTTGAAGTCTAATACCAACTAAAAGGGATTGGATATGAACAAGGTTAGAAATCTAAGGCTAATACTCATTTAAAATGGGGCTCGTCGAGTCAGGACCAATTTGTCCCAGAAAATCCAAGGCTAACACCCCCTCCAAAAACCAAGTTCTATCATTTTGGGGGGAAAAGTCTATTACACATAAATTTCAAGTCTAATACCAACTAAAAGGTATTGGATATGAACAAGGTTAGAAATCTAAGGCTAATACTCAATTAAAATGGGGCTCGTGAAATCAGGACCAATTTGTCCGAAAATCCAAGGCTAACACCCCCTCCAAAAACCAAGTTCTATCATTTTAGGGGGAAAAGTCTGTTACCCATAAATTTGAAGTCTAATACTAACTAAAAGGGATTGGCTATGAACAAGGTTATAAATCTAAGGCTAATACTCATTTAAAATGGGGCTCGTCGAGTCAGGACCAATTTGTCCGAAAATCCAAGGCTAACACCCCCTCCAAAAACCAAGTTCTATCATTTTGGGGGGAAAAGTCTATTACCCATAAATTTGAAGTCTAATACCAACTAAAAGGGATTGGATATGAACAAGGATAGAAATGTAAGGCTAATACTCATTTAAAATGGGGCTCGTCGAGTCAGGAACAATTTGTCCGAAAATCCAAGGCTAACACCCCCTCCAAAAACCAAGTTCTATCATTTTGGGGGGAAAAGTCTATTACCCATAAATTTGTGGTCTAATACCAACTAAAAGGTATTGGATATGAACAAGGTTAGAAATCTAAGGCTAATACTCATTTAAAATGGGGCTCGTCGAATCAGGACCAATTTGTCCGAAAATCCAAGGCTAACACCCCCTCCAAAAACCAAGTTCTATCATTTTGGGGGGAAAAGTCTATTACCCATAAATTTGAAGTCTAATACCAACTAAAAGGGATTGCATATGAACAAGGTTAGAAATCTAAGACTAATACTCATTTAAAATGGGACTCGTCGAGTCAGGACCAATTTGTCCGAAAATCCAAGGCTAACACCCCCTCCAAAAACCAAGTTCAATCATTTGTGGGGGAAAAGTCTATTACCCATAAATTTTAAGTCTAATACCAAGTAAATGGTATTGGATATGAACAAGGTTAGAAATCTAAGGCTAATACTCATTTAAAATGGGGCTCGTCAAGTCAGGACCAATTTGTCTGAAAATCCAAGGCTAACACCCCCTCCAAAAACCAAGTTCTATCATTTTGGGGGGAAAAGTCTATTACCCATAAATTTGAAGTCTAATACCAACTAAAAGGTATTGGATATGAACAAGGTTAGAAATCTAAGGCTAATACTCATTTAAAATGGGGATCGTGAAGTCAGGACCAATTTGTCCGAAAATCCAAGGCTAACACCCCCTCGAAAAACCAAGTTCTATCATTTTGGGGGGAAAAGTCTATTACCCATAAATTTGAAGTATAATACCAACTAAAAGGTATTGGATACGAACAAGGTTAGAAATCTAAGGCTAATACTCATTTAAAATGGGGCTCGTGAAGTCGGGACCAATTTGTCCAAAAAATCCATTGCTAACACCCCCTCTAAAAACCAAGTTCTATCATTTTGGGGGGAAAAGTCTATTACCCATAAATTTGAAGTCTAATACCAACTAAAAGGTTTTGGATATGAAAAAGGTTAGAAATCTAAGGCTAATACTCATTTAAAATCGGACTCGTCGAGTCAGGACCAATTTGTCCGAAAATCCAATGCTAACACCCCCTCCAAAAACCAATTTCAATCATTTTTGGGGGAAAAGTCTATTACCCATAAATTTGAAGTCTAATACCAACTAAAAGGTATTGGATATGAAAAAGGTTATAAATCTAAGGCTAATACTCATTTAAAATGGGGATCGTGAAGTCAAGACCAATTTGTCCAAAAATCCATTGCTAACACCCCCTCCAAAAACCAAGTTCTATCATTTTGAGGGGAAAAGTCTATTACCCATAAATTTGAAGTCTAATACCAACAAAAAGGTATTGGATTTGAACAAGTTTAGAAATCTAAGGCTAATACTCATTTAAAATGGGGCTCGTCGAGTCAGGACCAATTTGTCTGAAAATCCAAGGCTAACACCCCCTCCAAAAACCAAGTTCAATCATGTTTGGGGGAAAAGTCTATTACCCATAAATTTGAAGTCTAATACCAACTAAAAGGTATTGGATATGAACAATGTTAGAAATCTAAGGCTAATACTCATTTAAAATGGGGCTCGTGAAGTCAGGACCAATTTGTCCGAAAATCCAATGCTAACACCCCCTCCTAAAACCAAGTTCTATCATTTTGGGGGGAAAAGTCTATTACCCATAAATTTGAAGTCTAATACCAACAAAAAGGTATTGGATATGAACAAGGTTAGAAATCTAAGGATAATACTCATTTAAAATGGGGGCTCGTCGAGTCATGATCAATTTGTCCGAAAAATCCAAGGCTAACACCCCCTTCAAAAACAAAGTTCAATCATGTTTGGGGGAAAAGTCTATTACCCATAAATTTGAAGTCTAATATCAACTAAAAGGTATTGGATATGAACAAGGTTAGAAATCTAAGGCTAATACTCATTTAAAATGGGACTCGTCGAGTCAGGACCAATTTGTCCGAAAATCCAAGGCTAACACCCCCTCCAAAAACCAAGTTCAATCATTTGTGGGGGAAAAGTCTATTACCCATAAATTTTAAGTCTAATACCACCTAAAAGGTATTGGATATGAACAAGGTTAGAAATCTAAGGCTAATACTCATTTAAAATGGGGCTCGTCGAGTCATGATCAATTTGTCCGAAAATCCAAGGCTAACACCCCCTCCAAAAACAAAGTTCAATCATGTTTGGGGGAAAGGTCTATTACCCATAAATTTGAAGTCTAATACCAACTAAAAGGTATTGGATATGAACAAGGTTAGAAATCTAAGGCTAATACTCATTTAAAATGGGGCTCGTGAAGTCAGGACCAATTTGTCCGGAAATCCAATGCTAACACCCCCTCCTAAAAACCAAGTTCTATCATTTTGGGGGGAAAAGTCTATTACCTATAAATTTGAAGTCTAATACCAACAAAAAGGTATTGGATATTAACAAGGTTATAAATCTAAGGCTAATACTCATTTAAAATGGGGTTCGTGAAGTCAGGACCAATTTGTCGGCTAACACCCCCTCCAAAAACCAAGTTCAATCATTTTTGGGGGAAACGTCTATTACCCATAAATTTGAAGTCTAATACCAACTAAAAGGTATTGGATATGAATAAGGTTATAAATATAAGGCTAATACTCATTTAAAAATGGGTCTCGTCAAGTCAGGGACCAATTTGTCCGAAAAATCCAAGGCTAACACCCCCTCCAAAAACCAAGTTCTATCATTTTGGGGGGAAAAGTCTATTACCCATAAATTTGTGGTCTAATACCAACTAAAAGGTATTGGATATGAACAAGGTTAGAAATCTAAGGCTAATACTCATTTAAAATGGGGCTCGTGAAGTCAGGACCAATTTGTCCGAAAATCCAAGGCTAACACCCCCTCCAAAAACCAAGTTCTATCATTTTGGGGGAAAACGTCTATTACCCATAAATTTGAAGTCTAATAGCAACTAAAAGGGATTGAATATGAACAAGGTTATAAATATAAGGCTAATACTCATTTAAAATGGGGCTCGTGAAGTCAGGACCAATTTGTACGAAAATCCAAGGCTAACACGCCCTCCAAAAACCAAGTTCAATCATGTTTGGGGGAAAAGTCTATTACCCATAAATTTGAAGTCTAATACCAACTAAAAGGGATTGGATATGAACAAGGTTAGAAATCTACGGCTAATACTCATTTAAAATGGTGCTCGTGAAGTCAGGACCAATTTGTTCGAAAATCCAAGGCTAACACCCCCTCCAAAAACCAAGTTCTATCATTTTGGGGGGAAAAGTCTATTACCCATAAATTTGTAGTCTAATACCAACTAAAAGGTATTGGATATGAAAAAGGTTAGAAATATAAGGCTAATACTCATCTAAAATTGGGCTCGTGAAGTCAGGACCAATTTGTCTGAAAATCCAAGGCTAACACCCCCTCGAAAAACCAAGTTCTATCATTTTGGGGGGAAAAGTCTATTACCCATAAATTTGAAGTCTAATACCAACTAAAAGGTATTGGATACGAACAAGGTTAGAAATCTAAGGCTAATACTCATTTAAAATGGGGCTCGTGAAGTCAGGACCAATTTGTCCAAAAATCCATTGCTAACACCCCCTCCAAAAACCAAGTTCTATCATTTTGGGGGGAAACGTCTATTACCCATAAATTTGAAGTCTAATACCAACTAAAAGGTATTGGATATGAACAAGGTTAGAAATCTAAGGCTAATACTCATTTAAAATGGGGCTCGTCGAATCAGGACCAATTTGTCCGAAAATCCAAGGCTAACACCCCCTCCAAAAACCAAGTTCTATCATAAATTTCAAGTCTATTACCCATAAATTTGAAGTCTAATACCAACTAAAAGGGATTGCATATGAACAAGGTTAGAAATCTAAGACTAATACTCATTTAAAATGGGACTCGTCGAGTCAGGACCAATTTGTCCGAAAATCCAAGGCTAACACCCCCTCCAAAAACCAAGTTCAATCATTTGTGGGGGAAAAGTCTATTACCCATAAATTTTAAGTCTAACACCAACTAAAAGGGATTGGATATGAACAAGGTTAGAAATATAAGGCTAATACTCATTTAAAATGGGGCTCGTGAAGTCAAGACCAATTTGTCCAAAAATCCAAGGCTAACACCCCCTCCAAAAAACCAAGTTCTATCATTTTTGGGGGGAAAAGTCTATTACCCATAAATTTGTGGTCTAATACCAACTAAAAGGTATTGGATATGAACAAGGTTAGAAATCTAAGGCTAATACTCATTTAAAATGGGGGCTCGAGAAGGTAGGACCAATTTGTCCAAAAATCCAAGGCTAACACCCCCTCCAAAAACCAAGTTCTATCATTTTGGGGGGAAACGTCTATTACCCATAAATTTGAAGTCTAATAGCAACTAAAAGGGATTGAATATGAACGAGGTTATAAATATAAGGCTAATACTCATTTAAAATGGGGCTCGTGAAGTCAGGACCAATTTGTATGAAAATCCAAGGCTAACACGCCCTCCAAAAACCAAGTTCAATCATGTTTGGGGGAAAAGTCTATTACCCATAAATTTGAAGTCTAATACCAACTAAAAGGTATTGGATATGAACAAGGTTAGAAATCTAAGGCTAATACTCATTTAAAATGGGGCTCGTCGAGTCAGGACCAATTTGTCCGAAAATCCAAGGCTAACACCCCCTCCAAAAACCAAGTTCTATCATTTTGGGGGAAAAAGTCTATTACAAATAAATTTGAAGTCTAATACCAACTAAAAGGTATTGGATATGAACATGTTTAGAAATCTAAGGCTAATACTCATTTAAAATGGGGCTCATCAAGTCAGGACCAATTTCTCTGAAAATCCAAGGCTAACACCCCATCCAAAAACCAAGTTCTATCATTTTGGGGGGAAAAGTCTATTACCCATAAATTTGAAGTCTAATACCAACTAAAAGGTATTGGATATGAACAAGGTTAGAAATCTAAGGCTAATACTCATTTAAAATGGGGCTCGTCGAGTAAGGACCAATTTGTCCGAAAATCCAAGGCTAACACCCCCTCCAAAAACCAACTTCTATCATTTTGGGGGAAAAAGTCTATTAAAAATAAATTTGAAGTCTAATACCAATTAAAAGGTATTGGATATGAACAAGGTTAGAAATCTAAGGCTAATACTCATTTAAAATGGGGCTCGTCGAGTCAGGACCAATTTGTCCGAAAATCCAAGGCTAACACCCCCTCCAAAAACCAAGTTCTATCATTTTGGGGGAAAAAGTCTATTACAAAGAAATTTGAAGTCTAATACCAACTAAAAGGTATTGGATATGAACATGTTTAGAAATCTAAGGCTAATACTCATTTAAAATGGGGCTCATCAAGTCAGGGACCAATTTGTCCGAAAATCCAAGGCTAACACCCCCTCCAAAAAACAAAGTTCTACCATTTTTGGGGGGAAAGGTCTATTACCCATAAATTTGAAGTCTAATAGAAACTAAAAGGGATTGAATATGAACAAGGTTATAAATATAAGGCTAATACTCATTTAAAATGGGGCTCGTGAAGTCAGGACCAATTTGTACGAAAATCCAAGGCTAACACGCCCTCCAAAAACCAAGTTCAATCATGTTTGGGGGAAAAGTCTATTACCCATAAATTTGAAGTCTAATACCAACTAAAAGGTATTGGATATGAACAAGGTTAGAAATCTAAGGCTAATACTCATTTAAAATGGGGCTCGTGAAGTCAGGACCAATTTGTACGAAAATCCAAGGCTAACACGCCCTCCAAAAACCAAGTTCAATCATGTTTAGGGGAAAAGTCTATTACCCATAAATTTGAAGTCTAATACCAACTAAAAGGTATTGGATATGAACAAGGTTAGAAATATAAGGCTAATAATCATTTAAAATGGGGCTCATGAAGTCAGGACCAATTTGTCCGAAAATCCAAGGCTAACACCCCCTCCAAAAACCAAGTTCTATCATTTTGGGGGGAAAAGTCTATTACCCATAAATTTGTGGTCTAATACCAACTAAAAGGTATTGGATATGAACAAGGTTAGAAATCTAAGGCTAATACTCATTTAAAATGGGGCTCGTGAAGTCAGGACCAATTTGTCCGAAAATCCAAGGCTAACACCCCCTCCAAAAACCAAGTTCTATCATTTTGGGGGGAAACGTCTATTACCCATAAATTGGAAGTCTAATAGCAACTAAAAGGGATTGAATATGAAGAAGGTTATAAATATAAGGCTAATACTCATTTAAAATGGGGCTCGTGAAGTCAGGACCAATTTGTACGAAAATCAAAGGCTAACACGCCCTCCAAAAACCAAGTTCAATCATGTTTGGGGGAAAAGTCTATTACCCATAAATTTCAAGTCTAATACCAACTAAAAGGGATTGTATATGAAAAAGGTTAGAAATCTAAGACTAATACTCATTTAAAATGGGGACTCGTCGAGTCAGGGACCAATTTGTCCGAAAAATCCAAGGCTAACACCCCCTCCAAAAACCAAGTTCTATCATTTTTGGGGGGAAAAGTCTATTACCCATAAATTTGAAGTCTAATACCAACTAAAAGGTATTGGATATGAACAAGGTTATAAATATAAGGCTAATACGCATTTAAAAATGGGTTTCGTCAAGTCGGGACCAATTTGTCCGAAAAATCCAAGGCTAACACCCCCTCCAAAAACCAAGTTCTATCATTTAGGGGGAAAAGTCTATTTCCCATAAATTTGAAGTCTAATACCAACTAAAAGGGATTGGATATGAACAAGGTTAGAAATCTAAGGCTAATACTCATTTAAAATGGGGCTCGTCGAGTCAGGGACCAATTTGTCCCAGAAAAATCCAAGGCTAACACCCCCTCCAAAAACCAAGTTCTATCATTTTGGGGGGAAAAGTCTATTACACATAAATTTCAAGTCTAATACCAACTAAAAGGTATTGGATATGAACAAGGTTAGAAATCTAAGGCTAATACTCAATTAAAATGGGGCTCGTGAAATCAGGACCAATTTGTCCGAAAATCCAAGGCTAACACCCCCTCCAAAAACCAAGTTCTATCATTTTAGGGGGAAAAGTCTGTTACCCATAAATTTGAAGTCTAATACTAACTAAAAGGGATTGGCTATGAACAAGGTTATAAATCTAAGGCTAATACTCATTTAAAATGGGGCTCGTCGAGTCAGGACCAATTTGTCCGAAAATCCAAGGCTAACACCCCCTCCAAAAACCAAGTTCAATCATTTTTTGGGGAAAACTCTATTACCCATAAATTTGAAGTCTAATACCAACTAAAAGGTATTGGATATTAACAATGTTAGAAATCTAAGGCTAATACTCATTTAAAATGGGGCTCGTCAAGTCAGGACCAATTTGTACGAAAATCCAAGGCTAACACGCCCTCCAAAAACCAAGTTCAATCATGTTTGGGGGAAAAGTCTATTACCCATAAATTTGAAGTCTAATACCAACTAAAAGGGATTGCATATGAACAAGGTTAGAAATCTAAGACTAATACTCATTTAAAATGGGACTCGTCGAGTCAGGACCAATTTGTCTGAAAATCCAAGGCTAACACCCCCTCCTAAAACCAAGTTCAATCATTTGTGGGGGAAAAGTCTATTACCCATAAATTTGAAGTCTAATACCAACTAAAAGGTATTGGATATGAACAAGGTTAGAAATATAAGGCTAATACTCATTTAAAATGGGGCTCGTCTAGTCAGGACCAATTTGTCTGAAAATCCAAGGCTAACACACCTTCCAAAAACCAAGTTCTATCATTTTAGGGGGAAAAGTCTATTACCCATAAATTTGAATTCTAATACCAACTAAAAGGTATTGGATATGAACAAGGTTAGAAATCTAAGGCTAATACTCATTTAAAATGGAGCTCGTGAAGTCAGGACCAATTTGTCCGAAAATCCAAGGCTAACACCCCCTCGAAAAACCAAGTTCTATCAATTTGGGGGGAAAAGTCTATTACCCATAAATTTGAAGTCTAATACCAACTAAAAGGTATTGGATATGAACAAGGTTAGAAATATAAGGCTAATAATCATTTAAAATGGGGCTCATGAAGTCAGGACCAATTTGTCCGAAAATCCAAGGCTAACACCCCCTCCAAAAACCAAGTTCTATCATTTTGGGGGGAAAAGTCTATTACCCATAAATTTGTGGTCTAATACCAACTAAAAGGTATTGGATATGAACAAGGTTAGAAATCTAAGGCTAATACTCATTTAAAATGGGGCTCGTGAAGTCAGGACCAATTTGTCCGAAAATCCAAGGCTAACACCCCCTCCAAAAACCAAGTTCTATCATTTTGGGGGGAAACGTCTATTACCCATAAATTGGAAGTCTAATAGCAACTAAAAGGGATTGAATATGAAGAAGGTTATAAATATAAGGCTAATACTCATTTAAAATGGGGCTCGTGAAGTCAGGACCAATTTGTACGAAAATCAAAGGCTAACACGCCCTCCAAAAACCAAGTTCAATCATGTTTGGGGGAAAAGTCTATTACCCATAAATTTCAAGTCTAATACCAACTAGAAGGGATTGTATATGAACAAGGTTAGAAATCTAAGACTAATACTCATTTAAAATGGGACTCGTCGACTCAGGACCAATTTGTCTGAAAATCCAAGCCTAACACCCCCTCCTAAAACCAAGTTCAATCATTTGTGGGGAAAAGTCTATTACCCATAAATTTGAAGTCTAATACCAACTAAAAGGTATTGGATATGAACAAGGTTAGAAATATAAGGCTAATACTCACTTAAAATGGGGCTCGTCAAGTCAGGACCAATTTGTCTGAAAATCCAAGGCTAACACCCCTTCCAAAAACCAAGTTCTATCATTTTGGGGGGAAAAGTCTATTACACATAAATTTGAAGTCTAATACGAACTAAAAGGTATTGGATATGAACAAGGTTAGAAATATAAGGCTAATACTCATTTAAAATGGGGCTCGTGAAGTCAGGACCAATTTGTCCGAAAATCCAAGGCTAACACCCCCTCCATAAACCAAGTTCTATCATTTTGGGGGGAAAAGTCTATTACCCATTAATTTGAAGTCTAATACCAACTAAAAGGTATTGGATATGAACAATGTTAGAAATATAAGGCTAATAATCATTTAAAATGGGGCTCGTGAAGTCAGGACCAATTTGTACGAAAATCCAAGGCTAACACCCCCTCCAAAAACCAAGTTCAATCATTTTTGGGGGAAACGTCTATTACCCATAAATTTAAAGTCTAATACCAACTAAAAGTTATTGGATATGAACAAGGTTAGAAATCTAAGGCTAATACTCATTTAAAATGGGGCTCCTCAAGTCAGGACCCATTTGTCCAAAAATCCAATGCTAACACCCCCTCCAAAAACCAAGTTCTATCATTTTGGGGGGAAAAGTCTATTACCCATAAATTTGAAGTCTAATACCAACAAAAAGGTATTGGATATGAACAAGGTTAGAAATCTAAAGCTAATACTCATTTAAAATGGGGCTCGTCGAGTCATGAGCAATTTGTCCGAAAATCCAAGGCTAACACCCCCTCCAAAAACCAAGTTCTATCATTTTGGGGGGGAAAGTATATTACCCATAAATTTGAAGTATAATACCAACTAAAAGGGATTGGCTATGAACAAGGTTATAAATCTAAGGCTAATACTCGTTTAAAATGGGGCTCGTCGAGTCAGGACCAATTTGTACGAAAATCAAAGGCTAAAATCCCCTCCAAAAACCAAGTTCAAATATTTTTGGGGGAAAACTCTATTACCCATAAATTTGAAGTCTAATACCAACTAAAAGGTATTGGATATGAACAAGGTTAGAAATCTAAGGCTAATACTCATTTAAAATGGGGCTCGTCAAGTCAGGACCAATTTGTCCGAAAATCCAAGCTAAAACCCCCTCCCAAAAACCAAGTTCTATCATTTTGGGGGGAAAAGTCTATTACACATAAATTTCAAGTCTAATACCAACTAAAAGGTATTGGATATGAACAAGGTTAGAAATCTAAGGCTAATACTCATTTAAAATGGGGCTCGTGAAGTCAGGACTAATTTGTCCAAAAATCCAAGGCTAACACCCCCTCCAAAAACCAAGTTCTATCATTTGTGGGGGGAAAAGTCTATTACCCATAAATTTGAAGTCTAATACCAACTAAAAGGTATTGGATATGAACAAGGTTAGAAATATAAGGCTAATACTCATTTAAAATGGGGCTCGTCAAGTCAGGACCAATTTGTCTGAAAATCCAAGGCTAACACCCCTTCCGAAAACCAAGTTCTATCATTTTGGGGGGAAAAGTCTTTTACCCATAAATTTGAAGTTTAATACCAACTAAAAGGTATTGGATATGAAAAAGGTTAGAAATCTAAGGCTAATACTCATTTAAAATGGGGCTCGTCGAATCAGGACCAATTTGTCCGAAAATCCAATGCTAACAGCCCATCCAAAAACCAAGTTCTATCATTTTGGGGGGAAAAGTCTATTACCCATAAATTTGAAGTGTAATACCAACAAAAAGGTATTGTATATGAACAAGGTTAGAAATCTGAAGCTAATACTCATTTAAAATGGAGCTCGTCGAGTCAGGACCAATTTGTCTGAAAATCCAAGGCTAACACCCCCTCCAAAAACCAAGTTCTATCATTTTGGGGGGAAAAGTCTATTACCCATAAATTTGAAGTCTAATACCAACTAAAAGGGATTGCATATGAACAAGGTTAGAGATCTAAGGATAATACTCATTTAAAATGGGGCTCGTCGAGTCAGGACCAATTTGTCCAAAAATCCAAGGCTAAAATCCGCTCCAAAAACCAAGTTCAAATATTTTTTGGGGAAAACTCTATTACCCATAAATTTGAAGTCTAATACTAACTAAAAGGTATTGGATATGAACAAGGTTAGAAATCTAAGGCTAATACTCATTTAAAATGGGGCTCGTCAAGTCAGGACCAATTTGTCTGAAAATCCAAGGCTAACACCCCCTCGAAAAACCAAGTTCTATCATTTTGGGGGGAAAAGTCTATTACCCATAAATTTGAAGTCTAATACCAACTAAAAAGTATTGGATATGAACAAGGTTAGAAATCTAAGGCTAATACTCATTTAAAATGGGGGTCGTGAAATCAGGACCAATTTGTCCGAAAATCCAAGGCTAACACCCCCTCCAAAAACCAAGTTCTATCATTTTAGGGGGAAAAGTCTATTACCCATAAATTTGAAGTCTAATACCAACTAAAAGGGATTGGATATGAACAAGGTTATAAATCTAAGGCTAATACTCGTTTAAAATGGGGCTCGTCGAGTCAGGACCAATTTGTCCGAAAATCCAAGGCTAACACCCCCTCCAAAAACCAAGTTCTATCATTTTGGGGGGAAAAGTCTATTACTCATAAATTTGTGGTCTAATACCAACTAAAAGGTATTGGATATGAACAAGGTTAGAAATCTAAGGCTAATACTCATTTAAAATGGGGCTCGTGAAGTCAGGACCAATTTGTCTGAAAATCCAAGGCTAACACCCCCTCCAAAAACCAAGTTCTATCATTTTGGGGGGAAACGTCTATTACCCATAAATTTGAAGTCTAATAGCAACTAAAAGGGATTGCATATGAACAAGGTTAGAAATCTAAGGCTAATACTCATTTAAAATGGGGCTCGTGAAGTCAGGACCAATTTGTACGAAAATCCAAGGCTAACACGCCCTCCAAAAACCAAGTTCAATCATGTTTGGGGGAAAAGTCTATTACCCATAAATTTGAAGTCTAATACCAACTAAAAGGTATTGGATATGAACAAGGTTAGAAATCTAAGGCTAATACTCATTTAAAATGGGGCTCGTGAAGTCAGGACTAATTTGTCCAAAAATCCAAGGCTAACACCCCTCCAAAAACCAAGTTCTATCATTTTTGGGGGAAACGTCTATTACCCATAAATTTGAAGTCTAATACCAACTAAAAGGTATTGGATATGAACAAGGTTAGAAATATAAGGCTAATACTCATTTAAAATGGGGCTCGTCAAGTCAGGACCAATTTGTCTGAAAATCCAAGGCTAACACCCCTTCCGAAAACCAAGTTCTATCATTTTGGGGGGAAAAGTCTATTACCCATAAATTTGAAGTTTAATACCAACTAAAAGGTATTGGATATGAAAAAGGTTAGAAATCTAAGGCTAATACTCATTTAAAATGGGGCTCGTCGAATCAGGACCAATTTGTCCAAAAATCCAATGCTAACAGCCCATCCAAAAACCAAGTTCTATCATTTTGGGGGGAAAAGTCTATTACCCATAAATTTTAAGTGTAATACCAACAAAAAGGTATTGTATATGAACAAGGTTAGAAATCTAAAGCTAATACTCATTTAAAATGGGGCTCGTCGAGTCAGGACCAATTTGTCTGAAAATCCAAGGCTAACACCCCCTCCAAAAACCAAGTTCTATCATTTTGGGGGGAAAAGTCTATTACCCATAAATTTGAAGTCTAATACCAACTAAAAGGGATTGCATATGAACAAGGTTAGAAATCTAAGGATAATACTCATTTAAAATGGGGCTCGTCGAGTCAGGACCAATTTGTCCGAAAATCCAAGGCTAAAATCCCCTCCAAAAACCAAGTTCAAATATTTTTGGGGGAAAACTCTATTACCCATAAATTTGAAGTCTAATACTAACTAAAAGGTATTGGATATGAACAAGGTTAGAAATCAAAGGCTAATACTCATTTAAAATGGGGTTCGTCAAGTCAGGACCAATTTGTCTGAAAATCCAAGGCTAACACCCCCTCGAAAAAACCAAGTTCTATCATTTTTGGGGGGGAAAAGTCTATTACCCATAAATTTGAAGTCTAATACCAACTAAAAGGTATTGGATATGAACAAGGTTAGAAATCTAAGGCTAATACTCATTTAAAATGGGGCTCGTGAAATCAGGACCAATTTGTCCGAAAATCCAAGGCTAACACCCCCTCCAAAAACCAAGTTCTATCATTTTAGGGGGAAAAGTCTATTACCCATAAATTTGAAGTCTAATACCAACTAAAAGGGATTGGATATGAACAAGGTTATAAATCTAAGGCTAATACTCGTTTAAAATGGGGCTCGTCGAGTCGGGACCAATTTGTCCCAGAAAATCCAAGGCTAACACCCCCTCCAAAAACCAAGTTCTATCATTTTTGGGGGGAAAAGTATATTACTCATAAATTTGTGGTCTAATACCAACTAAAAGGTATTGGATATGAACAAGGTTAGAAATCTAAGGCTAATACTCATTTAAAATGGTGCTCGTGAAGTCGGGACCAATTTGTCCGAAAATCCAAGGCTAACACCCCCTCCAAAAAACCAAGTTCTATCATTTTTGGGGGTGAAACGTCTATTACCCATAAATTTGAAGTCTAATAACAACTAAAAGGTATTGGATATGAACAAGGTTAGAAATATAAGGCTAATACTCATTTAAAATGGGGCTCGTCAAGTCAGGACCAATTTGTCTGAAAATCCAAGGCTAACACCCCTTCCGAAAAACCAAGTTCTATCATTTTTGGGGGGGAAAAGTCTATTACCCATAAATTTGAAGTTTAATACCAACTAAAAGGTATTGGATATGAAAAAGGTTAGAAATCTAAGGCTAATACTCATTTAAAATGGGGCTCGTCGAATCGGGACCAATTTGTCCGAAAAATCCAATGCTAACGACCCCATCCAAAAAATCAAGTTCTATCATTTTTGGGGGGGAAAAGTCTATTACCCATAAATTTGAAGTGTAATACCAACAAAAAGGTATTGTATATGAACAAGGTTAGAAATCTAAAGCTAATACTCATTTAAAATGGGGCTCGTCGAGTCAGGACCAATTTGTCTGAAAATCCAAGGCTAACACCCCCTCCAAAAACAAAGTTCTATCATTTTGGGGGGAAAAGTCTATTACCCATAAATTTGAAGTCTAATACCAACTAAAAGGGATTGCATATGAACAAGGTTAGAAATCTCAGGATAATACTCATTTAAAATGGGGCTCGTGAAGTCAGGACCAATTTGTCCGAAAATCCAAGGCTAACACCCCCTCGAAAAACCAAGTTCTATCATTTTGGGGGGGAAAGTCTATTACCCATAAATTTGAAGTCTAATACCAACTAAAAGGTATTGGATATGAACAAGGTTAGAAATATAAGACTAATACTCATTTAAAATGGGGCTCGTGAAGTCAGGACCAATTTGTCCAAAAATCCAATGCTAATACCCCCTCCAAAAACCAAGTTCTATCATTTTTGTGGGGAAAAGTCTATTATCCATAAATTTGAAGTATAATACCAACAAAAAGGTATTGGATATGAACAAGGTTAGAAATATAAGGCTAATACTCATTTAAAATGGGGCTCGTCGAGTCAGGACCAATTTGTCTGAAAATCCAACGCTAACACCCCCTCCAAAAACCAAGTTCAATCATGTTTGGGGGAAAAGTCTATTACCCATAAATTTGAAGTTTAATACCAACTAAAAGGTATTGGATATGAAAAAGGTTAGAAATCTAAGGCTAATACTCATTTAAAATGGGGCTCGTCGAATCAGGACCAATTTGTCCGAAAATCCAAGGCTAACACCCCCCTCGAAAAAACCAAGTTCTATCATTTTGGGGGGAAAAGTCTATTACCCATAAATTTGAAGTCTAATACAAACTAAAAGGTATTGGATATGAACAAGGTTAGAAATCTAAGGCTAATACTCATTTAAAATGGGGCTCGTGAAATCAGGACCAATTTGTCCGAAAATCCAAGGCTAACACCCCCTCCAAAAACCAAGTTCTATCATTTTAGGGGGAAAAGTCTATTACCCATAAATTTGAAGTCTAATACCAACTAAAAGGGATTGGATATGAAAAAGGTTATAAATCTAAGGCTAATACTCGTTTAAAATGGGGCTCGTCGAGTCAGGACCAATTTGTCCGAAAATCCAAGGCTAACACCCCCTCCAAAAACCAAGTTCTATCATTTTGGGGGGAAAAGTCTATTACTCATAAATTTGTGGTCTAATACCAACTAAAAGGTATTGGATATGAACAAGGTTAGAAATCTAAGGCTAATACTCATTTAAAATGGGGCTCGTGAAGTCAGGACCAATTTGTTCGAAAATCCAAGGCTAACACCCCCTCCAAAAACCAAGTTCAATCATTTTGGGGGAAAAAGTCTATTACCCATAAATTTGAAGTCTAATACCAACTAAAAGGGATTGGATATGAACAAGGTTAGAAATCTAAGGCTAATACTCCTTTAAAATGGGGCTCGTGAAGTCAGGACCAATTTATCCGAAAATCTAAGGCTAACACCCCCTCCAAAAACCAAGTTCAATCATTTTTGGGGGAAAATTCTATTACCCATAAATTTGAAGTCTAATACCAACTAAAATGTATTGGAGATGAACAAGGTTATAAATCTAAGGCTAATACTCATTTAAAATGAGGCTCGTGAAGTCAGGGACCAATTTGTCCGAAAAATCCAAGGCTAACACCCCCTCCAAAAACCAAGTTCATTCATTTTTTGGGGGGAAAAGTCTATTACCCATAAATTTGAAGTCTAAAACCAACTAAAAGGTATTGGATATGAACAAGGTTATAAATCTAAGGCTAATAATCATTTAAAATGGGGCTCGTGAAGTTAGGACCAATTTGTTTGAAAATCCAAGGCTAACACCCCCTCCAAAAACCAAGTTCAATCATTTTTGGGGGGAAAAGTCTATTACCCATAAATTTGAAGTCTAATACCAACTAAAAGGTATTGGATATGAACAAGGTTATAAATCGAAGGCTAATACTCATGTAAAATGGGGCTCGTCGAGTCAGGACCAATTTGTCTGAAAATCCAACGCTAACACCCCTCCAAAATCCAAGTTCAATCATGTTTGGGGGGAAAAGTCTATTACCCATTAATTTGAAGTTTAATACCAACTAAAAGGTATTGGATATGAAAAAGGTTAGAAATCTAAGGCTAATACTCATTTAAAATGGGGCTCGTCGAATCAGGACCAATTTGTCCGAAAATCCAAGGCTAACACCCCCTCGAAAAACCAAGTTCTATCATTTTGGGGGGAAAAGTCTATTACCCATAAATTTGAAGTCTAATACCAACTAAAAGGTATTCGATATGAACAAGGTTAGAAATCTAAGGCTAATACTCATTTAAAATGGGGCTCGTGAAATCAGGACCAATTTGTCCGAAAATCCAAGGCTAACACCCCCTCCAAAAACCAAGTTCTATCATTTTAGGGGGGAAAGTCTATTACCCATAAATTTGAAGTCTAATACCAACTAAAAGGGATTGGATATGAACAAGGTTATAAATCTAAGGCTAATACTCGTTTAAAATGGGGCTCGTCGAGTCAGGACCAATTTGTCCAAAAATCCAAGGCTAACACCCCCTCCAAAAACCAAGTTCTATCATTTTGGGGGGAAAAGTCTATTACTCATAAATTTGTGGTCTAATACCAACTAAAAGGTATTGGATATGAAAAAGGTTAGAAATCTAAGGCTAATACTCATTTAAAATAGGGCTCGTGAAGTCAGGACCAATTTGTCTGAAAATCCAAGGCTAACACCCCCTCCAAAAACCAAGTTCTATCATTTTGGGGGGAAACGTCTATTACCCATAAATTTGAAGTCTAATACCAACTAAAAGGTATTGGATATGAACAAGGTTAGAAATCTAAGGCTAATACTCATTTAAAATGGGGGCTCGTCGAGTCAGGACTAATTTGTCTGAAAATCCAATGCTAACACCCCCTCCAAAAACCAAGTTCAATCATGTTTGGGGGAAAAGTCTATTACCCATAAATTTGAAGTCTAATACCAACTAAAAGGTATTGGATATGAACAATGTTAGAAATCTAAGGCTAATACTCATTTAAAATGGGGCTTGTGAAGTCAGGACCAATTTGTCCAAAAATCCAAGGCTAACACCCCCTCCAAAAACCAAGTTCTATCATTTTGGGGGGAAAAGTCTATTACCTAAAAATTTGAAGTCTAATACCAACTAAAAGGGCTTGGATATGAACAAGGTTAGAAATCTAAGGCTAATACTCATGTAAATGGGGCTCGTGGAGTCATGATCAATTTGTCCGAAAATCCAAGGCTAACACCCCCTCCAAAAACAAAGTTCAATCATGTTTGGGGGAAAAGTCTATTACCCATAACTTTGAAGTCTAATACCAACTAAAAGGTATTGGATATGAACAAGGTTAGAAATCTAAGGCTAATACTCATTTAAAATGGGGCTCGAGAAGTCAGGACCAATTTGTCTGAAAATCCAAGGCTAACACCCCCTCCAAAAACCAAGTTCTATCATTTTGGGGGGAAAAGTCTATTACCCATAAATTTGAAGACTAATACCAACTAAAAGGGATTGGATATGAACAAGGTTAGAAATATAAGGCTAATACTCATTTAAAATGGGGCTCGTGAAGTCAGGACAAATTTGTCTGAAAATCTAAGGCTAACACCCCCTCCAAAAACCAAGTTCAATCATTTTGGGGGGGAAAAGTCTATTACCCATAAATTTGGGGGCTCGTCGATTCAGGACCAATTTGTCCGAAAATCCAAGGCTAACACCCCCTCCAAAAACCATGTTCTATCATTTTAGGGGGAAAAGTCTATTACCCATAAATTTGAAGTCTAATACCAAATAAAAGGTATTGGATATGAACAAGGTTAGAATTCTAAGGCTAATACTCATTTAAAATGGGGCTTATCAAGTCAGCACCAATTTGTCTGAAAATCCAAGGCTAACACCCCCTCCAAAAACCAAGTTCTATCATTTTGGGGGGAAAAGTCTATTACCCATGAATTTGAAGTCTAATACCAACTAAAAGGTATTGGATATGAACAAGGTTAGAAATCTAAGGCTAATACTCATTTAAAATGGGGCTCGTCGAGTCAGGACCAATTTGTCCGAAAATCCAAGGCTAACACCCCCTCCAAAAACCAAGTTCTATCATTTTGGAGGGAAAAGTCTATTACCCTTAAATTTGAAATCTAATAACAACTAAAAGGGATTGCATATGAACAAGGTGAGAAATCTAAGACTAATAATCATTTAAAATGGGACTCGTCGAGTGAGGACCAATTTGTCCGAAAATCCAAGCCTAACACCCCCTCCAAAAACCATGTTCAATCATTTGTGGGGGAAAAGTCTATTACCCATAAATTTGAATTCTAATACCAACTAAAAGGTATTGGATATGAACAAGGTTAGAAATCTAAGGCTAATACTCATTTAAAATGGGGCTCGTGAAGTCAGGACCAATTTGTTCGAAAATCCAAGGCTAACACCCCCTCCAAAAACCAAGTTCAATCATTTTTGGGGGGAAAAAGTCTATTACCCATAAATTTGAAGTCTAATACCAACTAAAAGGTATTGGATATGAACAAGGTTAGAAATATAAGGCTAATACTCATTTAAAATGGGGCTCGTGAAGTCAGGACCAATTTGTTCGAAAATCCAAGGCTAACACCCCCTCCAAAAACCAAGTTCAATCATTTTTGGGGGAAAAGTCTATTACCCATAAATTTGAAGTCTAATACCAACTAAAAGGGATTGGATATGAACAAGGTTAGAAATCTAAGGCTAATACTCATTTAAAATGGGGCTCGTGAAGTCAGGACCAATTTATCCGAAAATCTAAGGCTAACACCCCCTCCAAAAACCAAGTTCAATCATTTTTGGGGGAAAAGTCTATTACCCATAAATTTTAAGTCTAATACCAACTAAAATGTATTGGAGATGAACAAGGTTATAAATCTAAGGCTAATACTCATTTAAAATGAGGCTCGTGAAGTCAGGATCAATTTGTCCGAAAATCCAAGGCTAACACCCCCTCCAAAAACCAAGTTCATTCATTTTTGGGGGAAAAGTCTATTACCCATAAATTTGAAGTCTAAAACCAACTAAAAGGTATTGGATATGAACAAGGTTAGAAATCTAAGGCTAATACTCATTTAAAATGGGGCTCGTGAAGTTAGGACCAATTTGTTTGAAAATCCAAGGCTAACACCCCCTCCAAAAACCAAGTTCAATCATTTTGGGGGGAAAAGTCTATTACCCATAAATTTGAAGTCTAATACCAACTAAAAGGTATTGGATATGAACAAGGTTATAAATCAAAGGCTAATACTCATGTAAAATGGGGCTCGTCGAGTCAGGACCAATTTGTCTGAAAATCCAAGGCTAACACTCCCTCCAAAAACCAAGTTCAATCATTTGTGGGGGAAAAGTCTATTACCCATAAATTTGAAGTCTAATACCAAATAAAAGGTATTGGATATGAACAAGGTTAGAAATCTAAGGCTAATGCTCATTTAAAATGGGGCTCGTCGAGTCGGGGACCAATTTGTCCGAAAATCCAAGGCTAACACCCCCTCCAAAAACCAAGTTCAATCATTTGTGGGGGAAAAGTCTATTACCCATAAATTTGAAGTCTAATACCACCTAAAAGGTATTGGATATGAACAAGGTTAGAAATCTAAGGCTAATACTCATTTAAAATGGGGCTCATCAAGTCAGGACCAATTTGTCTGAAAATCCAAGGCTAACACCCCCTCCAAAAACGAAGTTCTATCATTTTGGGGGGAAAAGTGTATTACCCATAAATTTGAAGTCTAATACCAACTAAAAGGTATTGGATATGAACAAGGTTAGAAATCTAAGGCTAATACGCATTTAAAATGGGGCTCGTGAAGTCAGGACCAATTTATCTGACAATCCAAGGCTAACACCCCCTCCAAAAACCAAGTTCAATCATTTGTGGGGGGAAAAGTCTATTACCCATAAATTTGAAGTCTAATACCAACTAAAAGGTATTGGATATGAACTAGGTTAGAAATCTAAGGCTATTACTCATTTAAAATGGGTCTCATCAAGTCAGGACCAATTTGTCTGAAAATCCAAGGCTAACACCCCCTCCCAAAATCAAGTTCTATCATTTTTGGGGGGAAAAGTCTATTACCCATAAATTTGAAGTCTAATACCAACTAAAAGGTATTGGATATGAATAAGGTTAGAAATCTAAGGCTAAAACTCATTTAAAATAGGGTTTATGAAGTCGAGTCCAATTTGTCCCGAAAATCCAAGGCTAACACCCCCTCCAAAAACCAAGTTCTATCATTTTGGGGGAAAAGTCTATTACCCATAAATTTGAAGTCTAATACCAACAAAAAGGTATTGGATATGAACAAGGTTAGAAATATAAGGCTAATACTCATTTAAAATGGGGCTCGTCGAGTCGGGACCAATTTGTCACGAAAATCCAAGGCTAACACCCCCTCCAAAAACCAAGTTCAATCATTTGTGGGGGAAAAGTCTATTACCCATAAATTTGAAGTCTAATACCAAATAAAAGGTATTGGATATGAACAAGGTTAGAAATCTAAGGCTAATATTCATTTAAAATGGGGCTCGTCGAGTCAGGACCAATTTGTCCGAAAATCCAAGGCTAACACCCCCTCCAAAAACCAAGTTCTATCATTTTGGGGGGAAAAGTCTATTACCCTTAAATTTGAAGTCTAATACCAACTAAAAGGGATTGCATATGAACAAGGTGAGAAATCTAAGACTAATAATCATTTAAAATGGGACTCGTCGAGTCAGGACCAATTTGTCCGAAAATCCAAGCCTAACACCCCCTCCAAAAACCATGTTCAATCATTTGTGGGGGAAAAGTCTATTACCCATAAATTTGAAGTCTAATACCAACTAAAAGGTATTGGATATGAACAAGGTTAGAAATCTAAGGCTAATACTCATTTAAAATGGGGCTCGTGAAGTCAGGACCAATTTGTCCAAAAATCGAAGGCTAACACCCCCTCCAAAAACAAAGTTCAATCATGTTTGGGGGAAAAGTCTATTACCTATAAATTTGAAGTCTAATACCAACTAAAAGTTATTGTATATGAACAAGGTTATAAATCTAAGGCTAATACTGATTTAAAATGGGGCTCGTCAAGTCAGGACCAATTTGTCTGAAAATCCAAGGCTAACACCCCCTCCAAAAACCATGTTCTATCATTTTGGGGGGAAAAGTCTATTACCCATAAATTTGAAGTCTAATACCAACTAAAAGGTATTTGATATGAACAAGGTTATATATCTAAGGCTAATACTCATTTAAAATGGGGCTCGTCGAGTCAGGACCAATTTGTCAGAAAATCCAAGGCTAACACCCCCTCCAAAAACCAAGTTCAATCATTTGTGGGGGGGAAAAGTCTATTACCCATAAATTTGAAGTCTAATACCAACTAAAAGGTATTGGATATGAACAAGGTTATAAATCTAAGGCTAATACTCATTTAAAATGGGGCTCAGGAAGTCAGGACCAATTTGTCTGAAAATCCAAGGCTAACACCTCCTCCAAAAACCAAGTTCTATCATTTTGTGGGGAAAAGTCTATTACCCATGAATTTGAAGTCTAATACCAACTAAAAGGTATTGGATATGAACAAGGTTAGAAATCTAAGGCTAATACTCATTTAAAATGGGTCTCATCAAGTCAGGACCAATTTGTCTGAAAATCCAAGGCTAACACCCCCTCCAAAAATCAAGTTCTATCATTTTGGGGGGGAAAGTCTATTACCCATAAATTTGAAGTCTAATACCAACTAAAAGGGATTGGATATGAACAAGGTTAGAAATCTAAGGCTAATACTCATTTAAAATGGGGCTCGTGAAGTCAGGACCAATTTATCCGAAAATCTAAGGCTAACACCCCCTCCAAAAACCAAGTTCAATCATTTTTGGGGGAAAAGTCTATTACCCATAAATTTTAAGTCTAATACCAACTAAAATGTATTGGAGATGAACAAGGTTATAAATCTAAGGCTAATACTCATTTAAAATGAGGCTCGTGAAGTCAGGACCAATTTGTCCGAAAATCCAAGGCTAACACCCCCTCCAAAAACCAAGTTCATTCATTTTTGGCGGAAAAGTCTATTACCCATAAATTTGAAGTCTAAAACCAACTAAAAGGTATTGGATATGAACAAGGTTACAAATCTAAGGCTAATACTCATTTAAAATGGGGCTCGTGAAGTTAGGACCAATTTGTTTGAAAATCCAAGGCTAACACTCCCTCCAAAAACCAAGTTCAATCATTTTGGGGGGAAAAGTCTATTACCCATAAATTTGAAGTCTAATACCAACTAAAAGGTATTGGATATGAACAAGGTTATAAATCGAAGGCTAATACTCATGTAAAATGGGGCTCGTCGAGTCAGGACCAATTTGTCTGAAAATCCAAGGCTAACACTCCCTCCAAAAACCAAGTTCAATCATTTGTGGGGGAAAAGTCTATTACCCATAAATTTGAAGTCTAATACCAAATAAAAGGTATTGGATATGAACAAGGTTAGAAATATAAGGCTAATGCTCATTTAAAATGGGGCTCGTCGAGTCAGGACCAATTTGTCCGAAAATCCAAGGCTAACACCCCCTCCAAAAACCAAGTTCAATCATTTGTGGGGGAAAATTCTATTACCCATAAATTTGAAGTCTAATACCACCTAAAAGGTATTGTATATGAACAAGGTTAGAAATCTAAGGCTAATACTCATTTAAAATGGGGCTCAGGAAGTCAGGACCAATTTGTCTGAAAATCCAAGGCTAACACCTCCTCCAAAAACCAAGTTCTATCATTTTGTGGGGAAAAGTCTATTACCCATGAATTTGAAGTCTAATACCAACTAAAAGGTATTGGATATGAACAAGGTTAGAAATCTAAGGCTAATACTCATTTAAAATGGGTCTCATCAAGTCAGGACCAATTTGTCTGAAAATCCAAGGCTAACACCCCCTCCAAAAATCAAGTTCTATCATTTTGGGGGGGAAAGTCTATTACCCATAAATTTGAAGTCTAATACCAACTAAAAGGGATTGGATATGAACAAGGTTAGAAATCTAAGGCTAATACTCATTTAAAATGGGGCTCGTGAAGTCAGGACCAATTTATCCGAAAATCTAAGGCTAACACCCCCTCCAAAAACCAAGTTCAATCATTTTTTGGGGGGAAAAGTCTATTACCCATAAATTTTAAGTCTAATACCAACTAAAATGTATTGGAGATGAACAAGGTTATAAATCTAAGGCTAATACTCATTTAAAATGAGGCTCGTGAAGTCGGGACCAATTTGTCCAGAAAATCCAAGGCTAACACCCCCTCCAAAAACCAAGTTCATTCATTTTTGGGGGAAAAGTCTATTACCCATAAATTTGAAGTCTAAAACCAACTAAAAGGTATTGGATATGAACAAGGTTAGAAATCTAAGGCTAATACTCATTTAAAATGGGGCTCGTGAAGTTAGGACCAATTTGTTTGAAAATCCAAGGCTAACACCCCCTCCAAAAACCAAGTTCAATCATTTTGGGGGGAAAAGTCTATTACCCATAAATTTGAAGTCTAATACCAACTAAAAGGTATTGGATATGAACAAGGTTATAAATCGAAGGCTAATACTCATGTAAAATGGGGCTCGTCGAGTCGGGACCAATTTGTCCGAAAAATCCAAGGCTAACACTCCCTCCAAAAACCAAGTTCAATCATTTGTGGGGGGAAAAGTCTATTACCCATAAATTTGAAGTCTAATACCAAATAAAAGGTATTGGATATGAACAAGGTTAGAAATCTAAGGCTAATGCTCATTTAAAATGGGGCTCGTCGAGTCAGGACCAATTTGTCCGAAAATCCAAGGCTAACACCCCCTCCAAAAACCAAGTTCAATCATTTGTGGGGGAAAAGTCTATTACCCATAAATTTGAAGTCTAATACTACCTAAAAGGCATTGGATATGAACAAGGTTAGAAATCTAAGGCTAATACTCATTTAAAATGGGGCTCATCAAGTCAGGACCAATTTGTCTGAAAATCCAAGGCTAACACCCCCTCCAAAAACGAAGTTCTATCATTTTGGGGGGAAAAGTGTATTACCCATAAATTTGAAGTCTAATACCAACTAAAAGGTATTGGATATGAACAAGGTTAGAAATCTAAGGCTAATACGCATTTAAAATGGGGCTCGTGAAGTCAGGACCAATTTATCTGACAATCCAAGGCTAACACCCCCTCCAAAAACCAAGTTCAATCATTTGTGGGGGGAAAAGTCTATTACCCATAAATTTTAAGTCTAATACCAACTAAAAGGTATTGGATATGAACTAGGTTAGAAATCTAAGGCTATTACTCATTTAAAATGGGTCTCATCAAGTCAGGACCAATTTGTCTGAAAATCCAAGGCTAACACCCCCTCCCAAAATCAAGTTCTATCATTTTGGGGGGGAAAGTCTATTACCCATAAATTTGAAGTCTAATACCAACTAAAAGGTATTGGATATGAATAAGGTTAGAAATCTAAGGCTAAAACTCATTTAAAATAGGGTTTATGAAGTCAGGTCCAATTTGTCTGAAAATCCAAGGCTAACACCCCCTCCAAAAACCAAGTTCTATCATTTTGGGGGGAAAAGTCTATTACCCATAAATTTGAAGTCTAATACCAACAAAAAGGTATTGGATATGAACAAGGTTAGAAATATAAGGCTAATACTCATTTAAAATGGGGCTCGTCGAGTCAGGACCAATTTGTCTGAAAATCCAAGGCTAACACCCCCTCCAAAAACCAAGTTCAATCATTTGTGGGGGAAAAGTCTATTACCCATAAATTTGAAGTCTAATACCAAATAAAAGGTATTGGATATGAACAAGGTTAGAAATCTAAGGCTAATATTCATTTAAAATGGGGCTCGTCGAGTCAGGACCAATATGTCCGAAAATCCAAGGCTAACACCCCCTCCAAAAACCAAGTTCTATCATTTTGGGGGGAAAAGTCTATTACCCTTAAATTTGAAGTCTAATACCAACTAAAAGGGATTGCATATGAACAAGGTGAGAAATCTAAGACTAATAATCATTTAAAATGGGGCTCGTCGAGTCAGGACCAATTTGTCCGAAAATCCAAGCCTAACACCCCCTCCAAAAACCATGTTCAATCATTTGTGGGGGAAAAGTCTATTACCCATAAATTTGAAGTCTAATACCAACTAAAAGGTATTGGATATGAACAAGGTTAGAAATCTAAGGCTAATACTCATTTAAAATGGGGCTCGTGAAGTCAGGACCAATTTGTCCAAAAATCCAAGGCTAACACCCCCTCCAAAAACAAAGTTCAATCATGTTTGGGGGAAAAGTCTATTACCTATAAATTTGAAGTCTAATACCAACTAAAAGTTATTGTATATGAACAAGGTTATAAATCTAAGGCTAATACTGATTTAAAATGGGGCTCGTCAAGTCGAGGACCAATTTGTCACGAAAATCCAAGGCTAACACCCCCTCCAAAAACCATGTTCTATCATTTTTGGGGGGGAAAAGTCTATTACCCATAAATTTGAAGTCTAATACCAACTAAAAGGTATTTGATATGAACAAGGTTATATATCTAAGGCTAATACTCATTTAAAATGGGGCTCGTCGAGTCAGGACCAATTTGTCCGAAAATCCAAGGCTAACACCCCCTCCAAAAACCAAGTTCAATCATTTGTGGGGGAAAAGTCTATTACCCATAAATTTGAAGTCTAATACCAACTAAAAGGTATTGGATATGAACAAGGTTATAAATCTAAGGCTAATACTCATTTAAAATGGGGCTCAGGAAGTCAGGACCAATTTGTCTGAAAATCCAAGGCTAACACCTCCTCCAAAAACCAAGTTCTATCATTTTTGTGGGGAAAAGTCTATTACCCATGAATTTGAAGTCTAATACCAACTAAAAGGTATTGGATATGAATAAGGTTAGAAATCTAAGGCTAATACTCATTTAAAATGGGTCTCATCAAGTCGGGGACCAATTTGTCCGAAAATCCAAGGCTAACACCCCCTCCAAAAATCAAGTTCTATCATTTTGGGGGGGAAAGTCTATTACCCATAAATTTGAAGTCTAATACCAACTAAAAGGTATTGGATATGAATAAGGTTAGAAATCTAAGGCTAATACTCATTTAAAATGGGGCTCATGAAGTCAGGTCCAATTTGTCTGAAAATCCAAGGCTAACACCCACTCCAAAAACCAAGTTCTATCATTTTGGGGGGAAAAGTCTATTACCCATAAATTTGAAGTCTAATACCAACAAAAAGGTATTGGATATGAACAAGGTTAGAAATATAAGGCTAATACTCATTTAAAATGGGGCTCATCGAGTCAGGACCAATTTGTCTGAAAATCCAAGGCTAACACCCCCTCCAAAAACCAAGTTCAATCATTTGTGGGGGAAAAGTCTATTACCCATAAATTTGAAGTCTAATACCAAATAAAAGGTATTGGATATGAACAAGGTTAGAAATCTAAGTCTAATACTCATTTAAAATGGGGCTCGTCGAGTCGGGACCAATTTGTCCGAAAATCCAAGGCTAACACCCCCTCCAAAAACCAAGTTCTATCATTTTTGGGGGGGAAAAGTCTATTACCCTTAAATTTGAAGTCTAATACCAACTAAAAGGGATTGCATATGAACAAGGTGAGAAATCTAAGACTAATAATCATTTAAAATGGGACTCGTCGAGTCAGGACCAATTTGTCCGAAAATCCAAGCCTAACACCCCCTCCAAAAACCATGTTCAATCATTTGTGGGGGAAAAGTCTATTACCCATAAATTTGAAGTCTAATACCAACTAAAAGGTATTGGATATCAACAAGGTTAGAAATCTAAGGCTAATACTCATTTAAAATGGGGCTCGTGAAGTCAGGACCAATTTGTCCAAAAATCCAAGGCTAACACCCCCTCCAAAAACAAAGTTCAATCATGTTTGGGGGAAAAGTCTATTACCTATAAATTTGAAGTCTAATACCAACTAAAAGTTATTGTATATGAACAAGGTTATAAATCTAAGGCTAATACTGATTTAAAATGGGGCTCGTCAAGTCAGGACCAATTTGTCTGAAAATCCAAGGCTAACACCCCTCCAAAAACCATGTTCTATCATTTTGGGGGGAAAAGTCTATTACCCATAAATTTGAAGTCTAATACCAACTAAAAGGTATTGGATATGAACAAGGTTATATATCTAAGGCTAATACTCATTTAAAATGGGGCTCGTCGAGTCAGGACCAATTTGTCCGAAAATCCAAGGCTAACACCCCTCCAAAAACCAAGTTCAATCATTTGTGGGGGAAAAGTCTATTACCCATAAATTTGAAGTCTAATACCAACTAAAAGGTATTGGATATGAACAAGGTTATAAATCTAAGGCTAATACTCATTTAAAATGGGGCTCAGGAAGTCAGGACCAATTTGTCTGAAAATCCAAGGCTAACACCTTCTCCAAAAACCAAGTTCTATCATTTTGTGGGGAAAAGTCTATTACCCATGAATTTGAAGTCTAATACCAACTAAAAGGTATTGGATATGAACAAGGTTAGAAATATAAGGCTAATACTCATTTAAAATGGGGCTTGTCGAGTCAGGACCAATTTGTCCGAAAATCCAAGGCTAACACCCCCTCCAAAAACCAAGTTCAATCATGTTTGGGGGAAAAGTCTATTACCCATAAATTTGAAGTCTAATACCAACTAAAAGGTATTGGATATGAACAAGGTTATAAATCTAAGGCTAATACTCATTTAAAATGGGGCTCAGGAAGTCAGGACCAATTTGTCTGAAAATCCAAGGCTAACACCTCCTCCAAAAACCAAGTTCTATCATTTTGTGGGGAAAAGTCTATTACCCATGAATTTGAAGTCTAATACCAACTAAAAGGTATTGGATATGAACAAGGTTAGAAATCTAAGGCTAATACTCATTTAAAATGGGTCTCATCAAGTCGGGGACCAATTTGTCCGAAAATCCAAGGCTAACACCCCCTCCAAAAATCAAGTTCTATCATTTTGGGGGAAAGTCTATTACCCATAAATTTGAAGTCTAATACCAACAAAAAGGTATTGGATATGAACAAGGTTAGAAATATAAGGCTAATACTCATTTAAAATGGGGCTCATCGAGTCGGGGACCAATTTGTCCGAAAATCCAAGGCTAACACCCCCTCCAAAAACCAAGTTCAATCATTTGTGGGGGGGAAAAGTCTATTACCCATAAATTTGAAGTCTAATACCAAATAAAAGGTATTGGATATGAACAAGGTTAGAAATCTAAGTCTAATACTCATTTAAAAATGGGGCTCGTCGAGTCGGGACCAATTTGTCCGAAAATCCAAGGCTAACACCCCCTCCAAAAACCAAGTTCTATCAATTTTGGGGGGGAAAAGTCTATTACCCTTAAATTTGAAGTCTAATACCAACTAAAAGGGATTGCATATGAACAAGGTGAGAAATCTAAGACTAATAATCATTTAAAATGGGACTCGTCGAGTCAGGACCAATTTGTCCGAAAATCCAAGCCTAACACCCCCTCCAAAAACCATGTTCAATCATTTGTGGGGGGAAAAGTCTATTACCCATAAATTTGAAGTCTAATACCAACTAAAAGGTATTGGATATCAACAAGGTTAGAAATCTAAGGCTAATACTCATTTAAAATGGGGCTCGTGAAGTCAGGACCAATTTGTTCGAAAATCCAAGGCTAACACCCCCTCCAAAAACCAAGTTCAATCATTTTGGGGGAAAACGTCTATTACCCATAAATTTGAAGTCTAATACCAACTAAAAGGTATTGGATATGAACAAGGTTAGAAATATAAGGCTAATACTCATTTAAAATGGGGCTCGTGAAGTCAGGACCAATTTGTTCGAAAATCCAAGGCTAACACCCCCTCCAAAAACCAAGTTCAATCATTTTGGGGGAAAAAGTCTATTACCCATAAATTTGAAGTCTAATACCATCTAAAAGGGATTGGATATGAACAAGGTTATAAATCTAAGGCTAATACTCATTTAAAATGGGGCTCAGGAAGTCAGGACCAATTTGTCTGAAAATCCAAGGCTAACACCTTCTCCAAAAACCAAGTTCTATCATTTTGTGGGGAAAAGTCTATTACCCATGAATTTGAAGTCTAATACCAACTAAAAGGTATTGGATATGAACAAGGTTAGAAATATAAGGCTAATACTCATTTAAAATGGGGCTTGTCGAGTCAGGACCAATTTGTCCGAAAATCCAAGGCTAACACCCCCTCCAAAAACCAAGTTCAATCATGTTTGGGGGAAAAGTCTATTACCCATAAATTTGAAGTCTAATACCAACTAAAAGGTATTGGATATGAACAAGGTTATAAATCTAAGGCTAATACTCATTTAAAATGGGGCTCAGGAAGTCAGGACCAATTTGTCTGAAAATCCAAGGCTAACACCTCCTCCAAAAACCAAGTTCTATCATTTTGTGGGGAAAAGTCTATTACCCATGAATTTGAAGTCTAATACCAACTAAAAGGTATTGGATATGAACAAGGTTAGAAATCTAAGGCTAATACTCATTTAAAATGGGGCTCAGGAAGTCAGGACCAATTTGTCTGAAAATCCAAGGCTAACACCTTCTCCAAAAACCAAGTTCTATCATTTTGTGGGGAAAAGTCTATTACCCATGAATTTGAAGTCTAATACCAACTAAAAGGTATTGGATATGAACAAGGTTAGAAATCTAAGGCTAATACTCATTTAAAATGGGTCTCATCAAGTCAGGACCAATTTGTCTGAAAATCCAAGGCTAACACCCCCTCCAAAAACCAAGTTCAATCATGTTTGGGGGAAAAGTCTATTACCCATAAATTTGAAGTCTAATACCAACTAAAAGGTATTGGATATGAACAAGGTTATAAATCTAAGGCTAATACTCATTTAAAATGGGGCTCAGGAAGTCAGGACCAATTTGTCTGAATATCCAAGGCTAACACCTCCTCCAAAAACCAAGTTCTATCATTTTGTGGGGAAAAGTCTATTACCCATGAATTTGAAGTCTAATACCAACTAAAAGGTATTGGATATGAACAAGGTTAGAAATCTAAGGCTAATACTCATTTAAAATGGGTCTCATCAAGTCAGGACCAATTTGTCTGAAAATCCAAGGCTAACACCCCCTCCAAAAATCAAGTTCTATCATTTTGGGGGGGAAAGTCTATTACCCATAAATTTGAAGTCTAATACCAACAAAAAGGTATTGGATATGAACAAGGTTAGAAATATAAGGCTAATACTCATTTAAAATGGGGCTCATCGAGTCAGGACCAATTTGTCTGAAAATCCAAGGCTAACACCCCCTCCAAAAACCAAGTTCAATCATTTGTGGGGGAAAAGTCTATTACCCATAAATTTGAAGTCTAATACCAAATAAAAGGTATTGGATATGAACAAGGTTAGAAATCTAAGTCTAATACTCATTTAAAATGGGGCTCGTCGAGTCAGGACCAATTTGTCCGAAAAATCCAAGGCTAACACCCCCTCCAAAAACCAAGTTCTATCATTTTGGGGGGAAAAGTCTATTACCCTTAAATTTGAAGTCTAATACCAACTAAAAGGGATTGCATATGAACAAGGTGAGAAATCTAAGACTAATAATCATTTAAAATGGGACTCGTCGAGTCAGGACCAATTTGTCCGAAAAATCCAAGCCTAACACCCCCTCCAAAAACCATGTTCAATCATTTGTGGGGGGAATAGTCTATTACCCATAAATTTGAAGTCTAATACCAACTAAAAGGTATTGGATATCAACAAGGTTAGAAATCTAAGGCTAATACTCATTTAAAATGGGGCTCGTGAAGTCAGGACCAATTTGTTCGAAAATCCAAGGCTAACACCCCCTCCAAAAACCAAGTTCAATCATTTTGGGGGAAAACGTCTATTACCCATAAATTTGAAGTCTAATACCAACTAAAAGGTATTGGATATGAACAAGGTTAGAAATATAAGGCTAATACTCATTTAAAATGGGGCTCGTGAAGTCAGGACCAATTTGTTCGAAAATCCAAGGCTAACACCCCCTCCAAAAACCAAGTTCAATCATTTTGGGGGAAAAAGTCTATTACCCATAAATTTGAAGTCTAATACCATCTAAAAGGGATTGGATATGAACAAGGTTATAAATCTAAGGCTAATACTCATTTAAAATGGGGCTCAGGAAGTCAGGACCAATTTGTCTGAAAATCCAAGGCTAACACCTTCTCCAAAAACCAAGTTCTATCATTTTGTGGGGAAAAGTCTATTACCCATGAATTTGAAGTCTAATACCAACTAAAAGGTATTGGATATGAACAAGGTTAGAAATATAAGGCTAATACTCATTTAAAATGGGGCTTGTCGAGTCAGGACCAATTTGTCCGAAAATCCAAGGCTAACACCCCCTCCAAAAACCAAGTTCAATCATGTTTGGGGGAAAAGTCTATTACCCATAAATTTGAAGTCTAATACCAACTAAAAGGTATTGGATATGAACAAGGTTATAAATCTAAGGCTAATACTCATTTAAAATGGGGCTCGGGAAGTCGGGGACCAATTTGTCTGAAAATCCAAGGCTAACACCTCCTCCAAAAACCAAGTTCTATCATTTTGTGGGGAAAAGTCTATTACCCATGAATTTGAAGTCTAATACCAACTAAAAGGTATTGGATATGAACAAGGTTAGAAATCTAAGGCTAATACTCATTTAAAATGGGTCTCATCAAGTCAGGACCAATTTGTCTGAAAATCCAAGGCTAACACCCCCTCCAAAAATCAAGTTCTATCATTTTGGGGGGGAAAGTCTATTACCCATAAATTTGAAGTCTAATACCAACTAAAAGGTATTGGATATGAATAAGGTTAGAAATCTAAGGCTAATACTCATTTAAAATGGGGCTCATGAAGTCAGGTCCAATTTGTCTGAAAATCCAAGGCTAACACCCCCTCCAAAAACCAAGTTCTATCATTTTGGGGGGAAAAGTCTATTACCCATAAATTTGAAGTCTAATACCAACAAAAAGGTATTGGATATGAACAAGGTTAGAAATATAAGGCTAATACTCATTTAAAATGGGGCTCATCGAGTCAGGACCAATTTGTCTGAAAATCCAAGGCTAACACCCCCTCCAAAAACCAAGTTCAATCATTTGTGGGGGAAAAGTCTATTACCCATAAATTTGAAGTCTAATACCAAATAAAAGGTATTGGATATGAACAAGGTTAGAAATCTAAGTCTAATACTCATTTAAAATGGGGCTCGTCGAGTCAGGACCAATTTGTCCGAAAATCCAAGGCTAACACCCCCTCCAAAAACCAAGTTCTATCATTTTGGGGGGAAAAGTCTATTACCCTTAAATTTGAAGTCTAATACCAACTAAAAGGGATTGCATATGAACAAGGTGAGAAATCTAAGACTAATAATCATTTAAAATGGGACTCGTCGAGTCAGGACCAATTTGTCCGAAAATCCAAGCCTAACACCCCCTCCAAAAACCATGTTCAATCATTTGTGGGGGAAAAGTCTATTACCCATAAATTTGAAGTCTAATACCAACTAAAAGGTATTGGATATCAACAAGGTTAGAAATCTAAGGCTAATACTCATTTAAAATGGGGCTCGTGAAGTCAGGACCAATTTGTTCGAAAAATCCAAGGCTAACACCCCCTCCAAAAACCAAGTTCAATCATTTTTGGGGGGAAAAAGTCTATTACCCATAAATTTGAAGTCTAATACCAACTAAAAGGTATTGGATATGAACAAGGTTAGAAATATAAGGCTAATACTCATTTAAAATGGGGCTCGTGAAGTCGGGGACCAATTTGTTCGAAAATCCAAGGCTAACACCCCCTCCAAAAACCAAGTTCAATCATTTTGGGGGAAAAAGTCTATTACCCATAAATTTGAAGTCTAATACCATCTAAAAGGGATTGGATATGAACAAGGTTAGAAATCTAAGGCTAATACTCATTTAAAATGGGGATCGTGAAGTCAGGACCAATTTATCCGAAAATCTAAGGCTAACACCCCCTCCAAAAACCAAGTTCAATCATTTTTGGGGGAAAAGTCTATTACCCATAAATTTGAAGTCTAATACCAACTAAAATGTATTGGAGATGAACAAGGTTATAAATCTAAGGCTAATACTCATTTAAAATGAGGCTCGTGAAGTCAGGACCAATTTGTCCGAAAATCCAAGGCTAACACCCCCTCCAAAAACCAAGTTCATTCATTTTTGGGGGAAAAGTCTATTACCCATAAATTTGAAGTCTAAAACCAACTAAAAGGTATTGGATATGAACAAGGTTAGAAATATAAGGCTAATACTCATTTAAAATGGGGCTCGTGAAGTTAGGACCAATTTGTTCGAAAATCCAAGGCCAACACCCCCTCCAAAAACCAAGTTCAATCATTTTGGGGGGAAAAGTCTATTACCCATAAATTTGAAGTCTAATACCAACTAAAAGGTATTGGATATGAACAAGGTTATAAATCTAAGGCTAATACTCATTTAAAATGGGGCTCGTCGAGTCAGGACCAATTTGTCTGAAAATCCAAGGCTAACACCCCCTCCAAAAACCAAGTTCAATCATTTGTGGGGGAAAAGTCTATTACCCATAGATTTGAAGTCTAATACCAAATAAAAGGTATTGGATATGAACAAGGTTAGAAATCTAAGGCTAATACTCATTTAAAATGGGGCTCGTGAAGTTAGGACCAATTTGTTCGAAAATCCAAGGCTAACACCCCCTCCAAAAACCAAGTTCAATCATTTTGGGGGGAAAAGTCTATTACCCATAAATTTGAAGTCTAATACCAACTAAAAGGTATTGGATATGAACAAGGTTATAAATCTAAGGCTAATACTCATTTAAAATGGGGCTCGTCGAGTCAGGACCAATTTGTCTGAAAATCCAAGGCTAACACCCCCTCCAAAAACCAAGTTCAATCATTTGTGGGGGAAAAGTCTATTACCCATAAATTTGAAGTCTAATACCAAATAAAAGGTATTGGATATGAACAAGGTTAGAAATCTAAGGCTAATGCTCATTTAAAATGGGGCTCGTCGAGTCAGGACCAATTTGACCGAAAATCCAAGGCTAACACCCCCTCCAAAAACCAAGTTCAATCATTTGTGGGGGAAAAGTCTATTACCCATAAATTTGAAGTCTAATACCACCTAAAAGGTATTGGATATGAACAAGGTTAGAAATCTAAGGCTAATACTCATTTAAAATGGGGCTCATCAAGTCAGGACCAATTTGTCTGAAAATCCAAGGCTAACACCCCCTCCAAAAACGAAGTTCTATCATTTTGGGGGGAAAAGTCTATTACCCATATATTTGAAGTCTAATACCAACTAAAAGGTATTGGATATGAATAAGGTTAGAAATCTAAGGCTAATATGCATTTAAAATGGGGCTCGTGAAGTCAGGACCAATTTATCTGACAATCCAAGGCTAACACCCCCTCCAAAAACCAAGTTCAATCATTTGTGGGGGAAAAGTCTATTACCCATAAATTTGAAGTCTAATACCAACTAAAAGGTATTGGATATGAACAAGGTTAGAAATCTAAGGCTAATACTCATTTAAAATGGGGCTCATCAAGTCAGGACCAATTTGTCTGAAAATCGAAGGCTTAAACCCCCTCCAAAAATCAAGTTCTATCATTTTGGGGGGAAAAGTCTATTACCCATAAATTTGAAGTCTAATACCAACTAAAAGGTATTGGATATGAATAAGGTTAGAAATCTAAGGCTAATACTCATTTAAAATGGGGCTCATGAAGTCAGGTCCAATTTGTCTGAAAATCCAAGGCTAACACCCCCTCCAAAAACCAAGTTCAATCATTTGTGGGGGAAAAGTCTATTACCCATAAATTTGAAGTCTAATACCAAATAAAAGGTATTGGATATGAACAAGGTTAGAAATCTAAGTCTAATACTCATTTAAAATGGGGCTCGTCGAGTCAGGACCAATTTGTCCGAAAATCCAAGGCTAACACCCCCTCCAAAAACCAAGTTCTATCATTTTGGGGGGAAAAGTCTATTTCTATCATTTTGGGGGGAAAAGTCTATTACCCTTAAATTTGAAGTCTAATACCAACTAAAAGGGATTGCATATGAACAAGGTGAGAAATCTAAGACTAATAATCATTTAAAATGGGACTCGTCGAGTCAGGACCAATTTGTCCGAAAATCCAAGCCTAACACCCCCTCCAAAAACCATGTTCAATCATTTGTGGGGGAAAAGTCTATTACCCATAAATTTGAAGTCTAATACCAACTAAAAGGTATTGGATATCAACAAGGTTAGAAATCTAAGGCTAATACTCATTTAAAATGGGGCTCGTGAAGTCAGGACCAATTTGTTCGAAAATCCAAGGCTAACACCCCCTCCAAAAACCAAGTTCAATCATTTTGGGGGAAAAAGTCTATTACCCATAAATTTGAAGTCTAATACCAACTAAAAGGTATTGGATATGAACAAGGTTAGAAATATAAGGCTAATACTCATTTAAAATGGGGCTCGTGAAGTCAGGACCAATTTGTTCGAAAATCCAAGGCTAACACCCCCTCCAAAAACCAAGTTCAATCATTTTGGGGGAAAAAGTCTATTACCCATAAATTTGAAGTCTAATACCATCTAAAAGGGATTGGATATGAACAAGGTTAGAAATCTAAGGCTAATACTCATTTAAAATGGGGATCGTGAAGTCGGGGACCAATTTATCCAGAAAATCTAAGGCTAACACCCCCTCCAAAAACCAAGTTCAATCATTTTTTGGGGGGAAAAGTCTATTACCCATAAATTTGAAGTCTAATACCAACTAAAATGTATTGGAGATGAACAAGGTTATAAATCTAAGGCTAATACTCATTTAAAATGAGGCTCGTGAAGTCAGGACCAATTTGTCCGAAAATCCAAGGCTAACACCCCCTCCAAAAACCAAGTTCATTCATTTTTGGGGGAAAAGTCTATTACCCATAAATTTGAAGTCTAAAACCAACTAAAAGGTATTGGATATGAACAAGGTTAGAAATATAAGGCTAATACTCATTTAAAATGGGGCTCGTGAAGTTAGGACCAATTTGTTCGAAAATCCAAGGCCAACACCCCCTCCAAAAACCAAGTTCAATCATTTTGGGGGGAAAAGTCTATTACCCATAAATTTGAAGTCTAATACCAACTAAAAGGTATTGGATATGAACAAGGTTATAAATCTAAGGCTAATACTCATTTAAAATGGGGCTCGTCGAGTCAGGACCAATTTGTCTGAAAATCCAAGGCTAACACCCCCTCCAAAAACCAAGTTCAATCATTTGTGGGGGAAAAGTCTATTACCCATAGATTTGAAGTCTAATACCAAATAAAAGGTATTGGATATGAACAAGGTTAGAAATCTAAGGCTAATACTCATTTAAAATGGGGCTCGTGAAGTTAGGACCAATTTGTTCGAAAATCCAAGGCTAACACCCCCTCCAAAAACCAAGTTCAATCATTTTGGGGGGAAAAGTCTATTACCCATAAATTTCAAGTCTAATACCAACTAAAAGGTATTGGATATGAACAAGGTTATAAATCTAAGGCTAATACTCATTTAAAATGGGGGCTCGTCGAGTCGGGACCAATTTGTCTGAAAATCCAAGGCTAACACCCCCTCCAAAAACCAAGTTCAATCATTTGTGGGGGAAAAGTCTATTACCCATAAATTTGAAGTCTAATACCAAATAAAAGGTATTGGATATGAACAAGGTTAGAAATCTAAGGCTAATGCTCATTTAAAATGGGGCTCGTCGAGTCAGGACCAATTTGACCGAAAATCCAAGGCTAACACCCCTCCAAAAACCAAGTTCAATCATTTGTGGGGGGAAAAGTCTATTACCCATAAATTTGAAGTCTAATACCACCTAAAAGGTATTGGATATGAACAAGGTTAGAAATCTAAGGCTAATACTCATTTAAAATGGGGCTCATCAAGTCAGGACCAATTTGTCTGAAAATCCAAGGCTAACACCCCCTCCAAAAACGAAGTTCTATCATTTTTGGGGGGGAAAAGTCTATTACCCATATATTTGAAGTCTAATACCAACTAAAAGGTATTGGATATGAATAAGGTTAGAAATCTAAGGCTAATATGCATTTAAAATGGGGCTCGTGAAGTCAGGACCAATTTATCTGACAATCCAAGGCTAACACCCCCTCCAAAAACCAAGTTCAATCATTTGTGGGGGAAAAGTCTATTACCCATAAATTTGAAGTCTAATACCAACTAAAAGGTATTGGATATGAACAAGGTTAGAAATCTAAGGCTAATACTCATTTAAAATGGGGCTCATCAAGTCAGGACCAATTTGTCTGAAAATCGAAGGCTTAAACCCCCTCCAAAAATCAAGTTCTATCATTTTGGGGGGAAAAGTCTATTACCCATAAATTTGAAGTCTAATACCAACTAAAAGGTATTGGATATGAATAAGTTTAGAAATCTAAGGCTAATACTCATTTAAAATGGGGCTCATGAAGTCAGGTCCAATTTGTCTGAAAATCCAAGGCTAACACCCCCTCCAAAAACCAAGTTCAATCATTTGTGGGGGAAAAGTCTATTACCCATAAATTTGAAGTCTAATACCAACTAAATGGTATTGGATATGAACAAGGTTATAAATCCAAGGCTAATACTCATTTAAAATGGGGCTCGTGAAGTCAGGACCAATTTGTTCGAAAATCCAAGGCTAACACCCCTTCCAAAAACCAAGTTCAATCATTTTGGGGGGAAAAGTCTATTACCCATAAATTTGAAGTCTAATACCAACTAAAAGGTATTGGATATGAATAATGTTATAAATCTAAGGCTAATACTCATTTAAAATGGGGCTCAGGAAGTCAGGACCAATTTGTCTGAAAATCCAAGGCTAACACCTCCTCCAAAAACCAAGTTCTATCATTTTGGGGGGAAAAGTCTATTACCCATGAATTTGAAGTCTAATACCAACTAAAAGGTATTGGATATGAACAAGGTTAGAAATATAAGGCTAATACTCATTTAAAATGGGGCTTGTCGAGTCAGGACCAATTTGTCCGAAAATCCAAGGCTACCCCCTCCAAAAACCAAGTTCAATCATGTTTGGGGGAAAAGTCTATTACCCATAAATTTGAAGTCTAATACCAACTAAAAGGTCTTGGATATGAACAATTTTAGAAATCTAAGGCTAATACTCATTTAAAATGGGGCTCGTGAAGTCAGGACCAATTTGTCCGAAAATCCAAGGCTAACACCCCCTCCAAAAACCAAGTTCTATCATTTTGGGGGGAAAAGTCTATTACCTATAAATTTGAAGTCTAATACCAACTTAAAGGGATTGGATATGAAAAAGGTTAGAAATCTAAGGCTAATACTCATTTCAAATGGGGCTCATGAAGTGAGGACCAATTTGTCCGAAAATCCAAGGCTAACACCCCCTCCAAAACCAAAGTTCAATCATGTTTGGGGGAAAAGTCTATTACCTATAAAATTTGAAGTCTAATACCAACTAAAAGGTATTGGATATGAACAAGGTTATAAATCTAAGGCTAATACTGATTTAAAATGGGGCTCAGGAAGTCAGGACCAATTTGTCCGAAAATCCAAGGCTAACACCCCCTCCAAAAACCAAGTTCTATCATTTTGGGGGGAAAAGTCTATTACCCATAAATTTGAAGTCTAATACCAACTAAAAGGTATTGGATATGAACAAGGTTATAAATCTAAGGCTAATACTCATTTAAAATGGGGCTCGTCGAGCCAGGACCAATTTGTCCGAAAATCCAAGGCTAACACCCCCTCCAAAAACCAAGTTCAATCATTTGTGGGGGAAAAGTCTATTACCCATAAATTTGAAGTCTAATACCAACTAAAAGGTATTGGATATGATCAAGGTTAGAAATCGAAGGCTAATACTCATTTAAAATGGGGGCTCGTCTAGTCAGGACCAATTTGTCCGAAAATCCAAGGCTAACACCCCCTCCAAAAACCAAGTTCAATCATTTGTGGGGGAAAAGTCTATTACCCATAAATTTGAAGTCTAATACCACCTAAAAGGTATTGTATATGAACAAGGTTAGAAATCTAAGGCTAATAATCATTTAAAATGGGGCTCATCAAGTCAGGACCAATTTGTCTGAAAATCCAAGGCTAACACCCCCTCCAAAAACGAAGTTCTATCATTTTGAGGGGAAAAGTCCATTACCCATAAATTTGAAGTCTAATACCAACTAAAAGGTATTGGATATGAACAAGGTCATAAATCTAAGGCTAATACTCATTTAAAATGGGGCTTAGGAAGTCGGGGACCAATTTGTCTCGAAAATCCAAGGCTAACACCTCCTCCAAAAACCAAGTTCTATCATTTAGGGGGGAAAAGTCTATTACCCATGAATTTGAAGTCTAATACCAACTAAAAGGTATTGGATATGAATAAGGATAGAAATCTAAGGCTAATACTCATTTAAAATGGGGCTCGTGAAGTCAGGACCAATTTGTCTGAAAATCCAAGGCTAACACCCCCTCCAAAAACCAAGTTCTATCATTTTGGGGGGAAAAGTCTATTACCCATAAATTTGAAATCTAATACCAACAAAAAGGTATTGGATATGAACAAGGTTAGAAATCTAAGGCTAATACTCATTTAAAATGGGGCTCGTCGAGTCAGGACCAATTTGTCCGAAAATCCAAGGCTAACACCCCCTCCAAAAACCAAGTTCAATCATGTTTGGGGGGAAAAGTCTATTACCCATAAATTTGAAGTCTAATACCAACAAAAAGGTATTGGATATGAACAAGGTTAGAAATATAAGGCTAATACTCATTTAAAATGGGGCTCGTGAAGTCAGGACCAATTTGTCCGAAAATCCAAGGCTAACACCCCCTCCAAAAACCAAGTTCTATCATTTTGGGGGGAAAAGTCTATTACCCATAAATTTGAAGTCTAATACCAACTAAAAGGTATTGGATATGAACAAGGTTATAAATCTAAGGCTAATACTCATTTAAAATGGGGCTCGTCGAGCCAGGACCAATTTGTCCGAAAATCCAAGGCTAACACCCCCTCCAAAAACCAAGTTCAATCATTTGTGGGGGAAAAGTCTATTACCCATAAATTTGAAGTCTAATACCAACTAAAAGGTATTGGATATGATCAAGGTTAGAAATCTAAGGCTAATACTCATTTAAAATGGGGCTCGTCTAGTCAGGACCAATTTGTCCGAAAATCCAAGGCTAACACCCCCTCCAAAAACGAAGTTCTATCATTTTGAGGGGAAAAGTCCATTACCCATAAATTTGAAGTCTAATACCAACTAAAAGGTATTGGATATGAACAAGGTCATAAATCTAAGGCTAATACTCATTTAAAATGGGGCTTAGGAAGTCAGGACCAATTTGTCTGAAAATCCAAGGCTAACACCTCCTCCAAAAACCAAGTTCTATCATTTTGGGTGGAAAAGTCTATTACCCATGAATTTGAAGTCTAATACCAACTAAAAGGTATTGGATATGAATAAGGTTAGAAATCTAAGGCTAATACTCATTTAAAATGGGGCTCGTGAAGTCAGGACCAATTTGTCTGAAAATCCAAGGCTAACACCCCCTCCAAAAACCAAGTTCTATCATTTTGGGGGAAAAAGTCTATTACCCATAAATTTGAAGTCTAATACCAACTAAAAGGTATTGGATATGATCAAGGTTAGAAATCTAAGGCTAATACTCATTTAAAATGGGGCTCGTCTAGTCAGGACCAATTTGTCCGAAAATCCAAGGCTAACACCCCCTCCAAAAACGAAGTTCTATCATTTTGAGGGGAAAAGTCCATTACCCATAAATTTGAAGTCTAATACCAACTAAAAGGTATTGGATATGAACAAGGTCATAAATCTAAGGCTAATACTCATTTAAAATGGGGCTTAGGAAGTCAGGACCAATTTGTCTGAAAATCCAAGGCTAACACCTCCTCCAAAAACCAAGTTCTATCATTTTGGGGGGAAAAGTCTATTACCCATGAATTTGAAGTCTAATACCAACTAAAAGGTATTGGATATGAATAAGGTTAGAAATCTAAGGCTAATACTCATTTAAAATGGGGCTCGTCGAGTCAGGACCAATTTGTCTGAAAATCCAAGGCTAACACCCCCTCCAAAAACCAAGTTCAATCACGTTTGGGGGAAAAGTCTATTACCCATAAATTTGAAGTCTAATACCAACAAAAAGGTATTGGATATGAACAAGGTTAGAAATATAAGGCTAATACTCATTTAAAATGGGGCTCGTCGAGCCAGGACCAATTTGTCCGAAAATCCAAGGCTAACACCCCCTCCAAAAACCAAGTTCAATCATTTGTGGGGGAAAAGTCTATTACCCATAAATTTGAAGTCTAATACCAACTAAAAGGTATTGGATATGAACAAGGTTAGAAATCTAAGGCTAATACTCATTTAAAATGGGGCTCGTCTAGTCAGGACCAATTTGTCCGAAAATCCAAGGCTAACACCCCCTCCAAAAACCAAGTTCAATCATTTGTGGGGGAGAAGTCTATTACCCATAAATTTGAAGTCTAATACCACCTAAAAGGTATTGTATATGAACAAGGTTACAAATCTAAGGCTAATAATCATTTAAAATGGGGCTCATCAAGTCAGGACCAATTTGTCTGAAAATCCAAGGCTAACACCCCCTCCAAAAATGAAGTTCTATCATTTTGAGGGGAAAAGTCTATTACCCATAAATTTGAAGTCTAATACCAACTAAAAGGTATTGGATATGAACAAGGTCATAAATCTAAGGCTAATACTCATTTAAAATGGGGCTTAGGAAGTCAGGACCAATTTGTCTGAAAATCCAAGGCTAACACCTCCTCCAAAAACCAAGTTCTATCATTTTGGGGGGAAAAGTCTATTACCCATGAATTTGAAGTCTAATACCAACTAAAAGGTATTGGATATGAATAAGGTTAGAAATCTAAGGCTAATACTCATTTAAAATGGGGCTCATCAAGTCAGGACCAATTTGTCTGAAAATCGAAGCCTAACACCCCCTCCAAAAATCAAGTTCTATCATTTTGGGGGGAAAAGTCTATTACCCATAAATTTGAAGTCTAATACCAACTAAAAGGTATTGGATATGAATAAGGTTAGAAATCTAAGGCTAATACTCATTTAAAATGGGGCTCATGAAGTCAGGTCCAATTTGTCTGAAAATCCAAGGCTAACACCCCCTCCAAAAACCAAGTTCAATCATTTGTGTGGGGGAAAGTCTATTACCCATAAATTTGAAGTCTAATACCAACTAAATGGTATTGGATATGAACAAGGTTATAAATCCAAGGCTAATACTCATTTAAAATGGGTCTCGTGAAGTCAGGACCAATTTGTTCGAAAATCCAAGGCTAACACCCCTTCCAAAAACCAAGTTCAATCATTTTGGGGGGAAAAGTCTATTACCCATAAATTTGAAGTCTCATACCAACTAAAAAGTATTGGATATGAACAATGTTATAAATCTAAGGCTAATACTCATTTAAAATGGGGCTCAGGAAGTCAGGACCAATTTGTCTGAAAATCCAAGGCTAACACCTCCTCCAAAAACCAAGTTCTATCATTTTGGGGGGAAAAGTCTATTACCCATAAATTTGAAGTCTAATACCAACTAAAAGGTATTGGATATTAACAAGGTTATAAATCTAAGGCTAATACTCATTTAAAATGGGGCTTAGGAAGTCAGGACCAATTTGTCTGAAAATCCAAGGCTAACACCTCCTCCAAAAAACAAGTTCTATCATTTTGGGGGGAAAAGTCTATTACCCATGAATTTGAAGTCTAATACCAACTAAAAGGTATTGGATATGAATAAGGTTAGAAATCTAAGGCTAATACTCTTTTAAAATGGGGCTCGTGAAGTCAGGACCAATTTGTCTGAAAATCCAAGGCTAACACCCCCTCCAAAAACCAAGTTCTATCATTTTGGGGGGAAAAGTCTATTACCCATAAATTTGAAGTCTAATACCAACAAAAAGGTATTGGATATGAACAAGGTTAGAAATATAAGGCTAATACTCATTTAAAATGGGGCTCGTCGAGTCAGGACCAATTTGTCTGATAATCCAAGGCTAACACCCCCTCCAAAAACCAAGTTCAATCATGTTTGGGGGAAAAGTCTATTACCCATAAATTTGAAGTCTAATACCAACAAAAAGGTATTGGATATGAACAAGGTTAGAAATCTAAGGCTAATACTCATTTAAAATGGGGGCTCGTCGAGTCGGGACCAATTTGTCCGAAAATCCAAGGCTAACACCCCTCCAAAAACCAAGTTCAATCATGTTTGGGGGAAAAGTCTATTACCCATAAATTTGAAGTCTAATACCAACTAAAAGGTATTGGATATGAACAAGGTTAGAAATCTAAGGCTAATACTCATTTAAAATGGGGCTCGTGAAGTCAGGACCAATTTGTCCGAAAATCCAAGGCTAACACCCCCTCCAAAAACCAAGTTCTATCATTTTGGGGGGAAAAGTCTATTACCTATAAATTTGAAGTCTAATACCAACTAAAAGGTATTGGATATGAACAAGGTTATAAATCTAAGGCTAATACTGATTCAAAATGGGGCTCGTCAAGTCAGGACCAATTTGTCTTAAAATCCAAGGCTAACACCCCCTCCAAAAACCAAGTTCTATCATTTTGGGGGGAAAAGTCTATTACCCATAAATTTGAAGTCTAATACCAACTAAAAGGTATTGGATATGAACAAGGTTATAAATCTAAGGCTAATACGCATTTAAAATGGGTCTTAGTAAGTCAGGACCAATTTGTCTGAAAATCCAAGGCTAACACCTCCTCCAAAAACCAAGTTCTATCATTTTGGGGGGAAAAGTCTATTACCCATGAATTTGAAGTATAATACCAACTAAAAGGTATTGGATATGAATAAGGTTAGAAATCTAAGGCTAATACTCATTTAAAATGGGGCTCGTGAAGTCAGGACCAATTTGTCTGAAAATCCAAAGCTAACACCCCCTCCAAAAACAAAGTTCAATCATGTTTGGGGGAAAAGTCTATTACCTATAAATTTGAAGTCTAATACCAACTAAAAGGTATTGGATATGAACAAGGTTAAAAATCTAAGGCTAATACTGATTCAAAATGGGGCTCGTCAAGTTAGGACCAATTTGTCTGAAAATCCAAGGCTAACACCCCCTCCAAAAACCAAGTTCTATCATTTTGGGGGGAAAAGTCTATTACCCATAAATTTGAAGTCTAATACCAACTAAAAGGTATTGGATATGAACAAGGTTATAAATCTAAGGCTAATACTCATTTAAAATGGGGCTTAGGAAGTCAGGACCAATTTGTCTGAAAATCCAAGGCTAACACCTCCTCCAAAAACCAAGTTCTATCATTTTGGGGGGAAAAGTCTATTACCCATGAATTTGAAGTCTAATACCAACTAAAAGGTATTGGATATGAATAAGGTTAGAAATCTAAGGCTAATACTCATTTAAAATGGGGCTCGTGAAGTCAGGACCAATTTGTCTGAAAATCCAAGCCTAACACCCCCTCCAAAAACCAAGTTCTATCATTTTGGGGGGAAAAGTCTATTACCCATAAATTTGAAGTCTAATACCAACAAAAAGGTATTGGATATGAATAAGGTTAGAAATCTAAGGCTAATACTCATTTAAAATGGGGCTCGTCGAGTCAGAACCAATTTGTCTGAAAATCCAAGGCTAACACCCCCTCCAAAAACCAAGTTCAATCATCTTTGGGGGAAAAGTCTATTACCCATAAATTTGAAGTCTAATACCAACAAAAAGGTATTGGATATGAACAAGGTTAGAAATCTAAGGCTAATACTCATTTAAAATGGGGCTCGTCGAGTCAGGACCAATTTGTCTGAAAATCCAAGGCTAACACCCCCTCCAAAAACCAAGTTCAATCATGTTTGGGGGAAAAGTCTATTACCCATAAATTTGAAGTCTAATACCAACTAAAAGGTATTGGATATGAACAAGGTTAGAAATCTAAGGCTAATACTCATTTAAAATGGGGCTCGTGAAGTCAGGACCAATTTGTCCGAAAATTCAAGGCTAACACCCCCTCCAAAAACCAAGTTCTATCATTTTGGGGGGAAAAGTCTATTACCTATAAATTTGAAGTCTAATACCAACTTAAAGGGCTTGGATATGAACAAGGTTAGAAATCTAAGGCTAATACTCATTTAAAATGGGGCTCATGAAGTCAGGACCAATTTGTCCGAAAATCCAAGGCTAACACCCCCTCCAAAAACAAAGTTCAATCATGTTTGGGGGAAAAGTCTATTACCTATAAATTTGAAGTCTAATACCAACTAAAAGGTATTGGATATGAACAAGGTTATAAATCTAAGGCTAATACTGATTCAAAATGGGGCTCGTCAAGTCAGGACCAATTTGTCTGAAAATCCAAGGCTAACACCCCCTCCAAAAACCAAGTTCTATCATTTTGGGGGGAAAAGTCTATTACCCATAAATTTGAAGTCTAATACCAACTAAAAGGTTTTGGATATGAACAAGGTTATAAATATAAGGCTAATACGCATTTAAAATGGGGCTTAGGAAGTCAGGACCAATTTGTCTGAAAATCCAAGGCTAACACCTCCTCCAAAAACCAAGTTCTATCATTTTGGGGGGAAAAGTCTATTACCCATGAATTTGAAGTCTAATACCAACTAAAAGGTATTGGATATGAATAAGGTTAGAAATCTAAGGCTAATACTCATTTAAAATGGGGCTCGTGAAGTCAGGACCAATTTGTCTGAAAATCCAAAGCTAACACCCCCTCCAAAAACCAAGTTCTATCATTTTGGGGGGAAAAGTCTATTACCCATAAATTTGAAGTCTAATACCAACAAAAAGGTATTGGATATGAACAAGGTTAGAAATCTAAGGCTAATACTCATTTAAAATGGGGCTCGTCGAGTCAGAACCAATTTGTCTGAAAATCCAAGGCTAACACCCCCTCCAAAAACCAAGTTCAATCATGTTTGGGGGAAAAGTCTATTACCCATAAATTTGAAGTCTAATACCAACAAAAAGGTATTGGATATGAACAAGGTTAGAAATCTAAGGCTAATACTCATTTAAAATGGGGCTCGTCGAGTCAGGACCAATTTGTCCGAAAATCCAAGGCTAACACCCCCTCCAAAAACCAAGTTCAATCATGTTTGGGGGAAAAGTCTATTACCCATAAATTTGAAGTCTAATACCAACTAAAAGGTATTGGATATGAACAATGTTAGAAATCTAAGGCTAATACTCATTTAAAATGGGGCTCGTGAAGTCAGGACCAATTTGTCCGAAAATCCAAGGCTAACACCCCCTCCAAAAACCAAGTTCTATCATTTTGGGGGGAAAAGTCTATTACCTATAAATTTGAAGTCTAATACCAACTTAAAGGGCTTGGATATGAACAAGGTTAGAAATCTAAGGCTAATACTCATTTAAAATGGGGCTCATGAAGTCAGGTCCAATTTGTCCGAAAATCCAAGGCTAACACCCCCTCCAAAAACAAAGTTCAATCATGTTTGGGGGAAAAGTCTATTACCTATAAATTTGAAGTCTAATACCAACTAAAAGGTATTGGATATGAACAAGGTTATAAATCTAAGGCTAATACTGATTCAAAATGGGGCTCGTCAAGTCAGGACCAATTTGTCTGAAAATCCAAGGCTAACACCCCCTCCAAAAACCAAGTTCTATCATTTTGGGGGGAAAAGTCTATTACCCATAAATTTGAAGTCTAATACCAACTAAAAGGTATTGGATATGAACAAGGTTATAAATCTAAGGCTAATACTCATTTAAAATGGGGCTCGTCGAGCCAGGACCAATTTGTCCGAAAATCCAAGGCTAACACCCCCTCCAAAAACCAAGTTCAATCATTTGTGGGGGAAAAGTCTATTACCCATAAATTTGAAGTCTAATACCAACTAAAAGGTATTGGATATGAACAAGGTTAGAAATCTAAGGCTAATACTCATTTAAAATGGGGCTCGTCTAGTCGAGGGACCAATTTGTCCGAAAAATCCAAGGCTAACACCCCCTCCAAAAACCAAGTTCAATCATTTGTGGGGGAAAAGTCTATTACCCATAAATTTGAAGTCTAATACCACCTAAAAGGTATTTTATATGAACAAGGTTAGAAATATAAGGCTAATAAGCATTTAAAATGGGGCTCATCAAGTCAGGACCAATTTGTCTGAAAATCCAAGGCTAACACCCCCTCCAAAAACGAAGTTCTATCATTTTGAGGGGAAAAGTCTATTACCCATAAATTTGAAGTCTAATACCAACTAAAAGGTATTGGATATGAACAAGGTTATAAATCTAAGGCTAATACTCATTTAAAATGGGGCTTAGGAAGTCAGGACCAATTTGTCTGAAAATCCAAGGCTAACACCTCCTCTAAAAACCAAGTTCTATCATTTTGGGGGGAAAAGTCTATTACCCATGAATTTGAAGTCTAATACCAACTAAAAGGTATTGGATATGAATAAGGTTAGAAATCTAAGGCTAATACTCATTTAAAATGGGGCTCGTGAAGTCAGGACCAATTTGTCTGAAAATCCAAGGCTAACACCCCCTCCAAAAACAAAGTTCAATCATGTTTGGGGGAAAAGTCTATTACCTATAAATTTGAAGTCTAATACCAACTAAAAGTTATTGTATTTGAACAAGGTTAGAAATCTAAGGCTAATAATCATTTAAAATGGGGCTCGTGAAGTCAGGACCAATTTGTCCGAAAATCCAAGGCTAACACCCCCTCCAAAAACAAAGTTCAATCATGTTTCGGGGAAAAGTCTATTACCTATAAATTTGAAGTCTAATACCAACTAAAAGGTATTGGATATGAACAAGGTTATAAATCTAAGGCTAATACTAATTTAAAATGGTTCTCGTCAAGTCAGGACCAATTTGTCTGAAAATCCAAGGCTAACACCCCCTCCAAAAACCAAGTTCTATCATTTTAGGGGGAAAAGTCTATTACCCATAAATTTGAAGTCTAATACCAGCTAAAAGGTATTGGATATGAACAAGGTTATAAATCTAAGGCTAATACTCATTTAATATGGGGCTCGTCGAGTCAGGACCAATTTGTCCGAAAATCCAAGGCTAACACCCCCTCCAAAAACCAAGTTCAATCATTTGTGGGGGAAAAGTCTATTACCCATAACTTTGAAGTCTAATACCAACTAAAAGGTATTGGATATGAACAAGGTTAGAAATATAAGGCTAATACTCATTTAAAATGGGGCTCATCAAGTCAGGACCAATTTGTCTGAAAATCCAAGGCTAACACCCCCTCCAAAAACCAAGTTCTATCATTTTGGGGGGAAAAGTATATTACCCATAAATTTGAAGTCTAATACCAACTAAAAGGTATTGTATATGAAAAAGGTTATAAATCTAAGGCTAATACTCATTTAATATGGGGCTCGTCGAGTCAGGACCAATTTGTCCGAAAATCCAAGGATAACACCCCCTCCAAAAACCAAGTTCTATCATTTTAGGGGGAAAAGTCTATTACCTATAAATTTGAAGTCTAATACCAACTTAAAGGGCTTGGATATGAACAAGGTTAGAAATCTCAGGCTAATACTCATTTAAAATGGGGCTCATGAAGTCAGGACCAATTTGTCCGAAAATCCAAGGCTAACACCCCCTCCAAAAACAAAGTTCAATCATGTTTGGGGGAAAAGTCTATTACCTATAAATTTGAAGTCTAATACCAACAAAAAGGTATTGGATATGAACAAGGTTAGAAATCTAAGGCTAATACTCATTTAAAATGGGACTCGTCGAGTTAGGACCAATTTATCTGAAAATCCAAGGCTAACACCCCCTCCAAAAACCAAGTTCTATCATTTTTGGGGGAAAAGTCTATTACCCATAAATTTGAAGTATAATACCAACTAAAAGGGATTGGATATGAACAAGGTTAGAAATATAAGGCTATTACTCATTTAAAATGGGGCTCGTCGAGTCAGGACCAATTTGTCTGAAAATCCAAGGCTAACATCCCCTCCAAAAACCAAGTTCAATCATGTTTGGGGGAAAAGTCTATTACCCATAAATTTGAAGTCTAATACCAACAAAAAGGTATTGGATATGAATAAGGTTAGAAAACTAAGGCTAATACTCATTTAAAATGGAGCTCGTCGAGTCAGGACCAATTTGTCTGAAAATCCAAGGCTAACACCCCCTCCAAAAACCAAGTTCAATCATGTTTGGGGGAAAAGTCTATTACCCATAAATTTGAAGTCTAATACCAACTAAAAGGTATTGGATATGAACAAGGTTAGAAATCTAAGGCTAATACTCACTTAAAATGGGGCTCATGAAGTCAGGACCAATTTGTCCGAAAATCCAAGGCTAACACCCCCTCCAAAAACCAAGTTCTATCATTTTGGGGGGAAAAGTCTATTACCTATAAATTTGAAGTCTAATACCAACTAAAAAAGGCTTGGATATGAACAAGGTTAGAAATCTAAAGCTAATACTCATTTAAAATGGGGCTCGTGAAGTCGGGACCAATTTGTCCCAGAAAATCCAAGGCCAACACCCCTCCAAAAACAAAGTTCAATCATGTTTGGGGGGAAAAGTCTATTACCTATAAATTTGAAGTCTAATACCAACTAAAAGGTATTGGATATGAACAAGGTTATAAATCTAAGGCTAATACACATTTAAAATGGGGCTCGTCAAGTCAGGACCAATTTGTCTGAAAATCCAAGGCTAACACCCCCTCCAAAAACCAAGTTCTATCATTTTGGGGGGAAAAGTCTATTACCCATAAATTTGAAGTCTAATACCAGCTAAAAGGTATTGGATATGAACAAGGTTATAAATCTAAGGCTAATACTCATTTAATATGGGGCTCGTCGAGTCAGGACCAATTTGTCCGAAAATCCAAGGCTAACACCCCCTCCAAAAACCAAGTTCAATCATTTGTGGGGGAAAAGTCTATTACCCATAACTTTGAAGTCTAATACCAACTAAAAGGTATTGGATATGAACAAGGTTAGAAATCTAAGGCTAATACTCATTTAAAATGGGGCTCATCAAGTCAGGACCAATTTGTCTGAAAATCCAAGGCTAACACCCCCTCCAAAAACCAAGTTCTATCATTTTGGGGGGGAAAAGTATATTACCCATAAATTTGAAGTCTAATACCAACTAAAAGGTATTGTATATGAAAAAGGTTATAAATCTAAGGCTAATACTCATTTAATATGGGGCTCGTCGAGTCAGGACCAATTTGTCCGAAAATCCAAGGATAACACCCCCTCCAAAAACCAAGTTCTATCATTTTAGGGGGAAAAGTCTATTACCTATAAATTTGAAGTCTAATACCAACTTAAAGGGCTTGGATATGAACAAGGTTAGAAATCTCAGGCTAATACTCATTTAAAATGGGGCTCATGAAGTCAGGACCAATTTGTCCGAAAATCCAAGGCTAACACCCCCTCCAAAAACAAAGTTCAATCATGTTTGGGGGAAAAGTCTATTACCTATAAATTTGAAGTCTAATACCAACAAAAAGGTATTGGATATGAACAAGGTTAGAAATCTAAGGCTAATACTCATTTAAAATGGGACTCGTCGAGTTAGGACCAATTTATCTGAAAATCCAAGGCTAACACCCCCTCCAAAAACCAAGTTCTATCATTTTTGGGGGAAAAGTCTATTACCCATAAATTTGAAGTATAATACCAACTAAAAGGGATTGGATATGAACAAGGTTAGAAATATAAGGCTATTACTCATTTAAAATGGGGCTCGTCGAGTCAGGACCAATTTGTCTGAAAATCCAAGGCTAACATCCCCTCCAAAAACCAAGTTCAATCATGTTTGGGGGAAAAGTCTATTACCCATAAATTTGAAGTCTAATACCAACAAAAAGGTATTGGATATGAATAAGGTTAGAAAACTAAGGCTAATACTCATTTAAAATGGAGCTCGTCGAGTCGGGGACCAATTTGTCTGAAAATCCAAGGCTAACACCCCCTCCAAAAACCAAGTTCAATCATGTTTGGGGGAAAAGTCTATTACCCATAAATTTGAAGTCTAATACCAACTAAAAGGTATTGGATATGAACAAGGTTAGAAATCTAAGGCTAATACTCACTTAAAATGGGGCTCATGAAGTCAGGACCAATTTGTCCGAAAATCCAAGGCTAACACCCCCTCCAAAAACCAAGTTCTATCATTTTGGGGGGAAAAGTCTATTACCTATAAATTTGAAGTCTAATACCAACTAAAAAGGCTTGGATATGAACAAGGTTAGAAATCTAAAGCTAATACTCATTTAAAATGGGGCTCGTGAAGTCAGGACCAATTTGTCCGAAAATCCAAGGCCAACACCCCCTCCAAAAACAAAGTTCAATCATGTTTGGGGGAAAAGTCTATTACCTATAAATTTGAAGTCTAATACCAACTAAAAGGTATTGGATATGAACAAGGTTATAAATCTAAGGCTAATACACATTTAAAATGGGGCTCGTCAAGTCAGGACCAATTTGTCTGAAAATCCAAGGCTAACACCCCCTCCAAAAACCAAGTTCTATCATTTTGGGGGGAAAAGTCTATTACCCATAAATTTGAAGTCTAATACCAGCTAAAAGGTATTGGATATGAACAAGGTTAATAATCTAAGGCTAATACTCATTTAATATGGGGCTCGTCGAGTCAGGACCAATTTGTCCGAAAATCCAAGGCTAACACCCCCTCCAAAAACCAAGTTCAATCATTTGTGGGGGAAAAGTCTATTACCCATAACTTTGAAGTCTAATACCAACTAAAAGGTATTGGATATGAACAAGGTTAGAAATCTAAGGCTAATACTCATTTAAAATGGGGCTCATCAAGTCAGGACCAATTTGTCTGAAAATCCAAGGCTAACACCCCCTCCAAAAACCAAGTTCTATCATTTTGGGGGGAAAAGTATATTACCCATAAATTTGAAGTCTAATACCAACTAAAAGGTATTGTATATGAAAAAGGTTATAAATCTAAGGCTAATACTCATTTAATATGGGGCTCGTCGAGTCGGGGACCAATTTGTCCGAAAATCCAAGGATAACACCCCCTCCAAAAACCAAGTTCTATCATTTTAGGGGGAAAAGTCTATTACCTATAAATTTGAAGTCTAATACCAACTTAAAGGGCTTGGATATGAACAAGGTTAGAAATCTCAGGCTAATACTCATTTAAAATGGGGCTCATGAAGTCAGGACCAATTTGTCCGAAAATCCAAGGCTAACACCCCCTCCAAAAACAAAGTTCAATCATGTTTGGGGGAAAAGTCTATTACCTATAAATTTGAAGTCTAATACCAACAAAAAGGTATTGGATATGAACAAGGTTAGAAATCTAAGGCTAATACTCATTTAAAATGGGACTCGTCGAGTTAGGACCAATTTATCTGAAAATCCAAGGCTAACACCCCCTCCAAAAACCAAGTTCTATCATTTTTGGGGGAAAAGTCTATTACCCATAAATTTGAAGTATAATACCAACTAAAAGGGATTGGATATGAACAAGGTTAGAAATATAAGGCTAATACTCATTTAAAATGGGGGCTCGTCGAGTCGGGACCAATTTGTCTCGAAAATCCAAGGCTAACATCCCCTCCAAAAACCAAGTTCAATCATGTTTGGGGGGAAAAGTCTATTACCCATAAATTTGAAGTCTAATACCAACAAAAAGGTATTGGATATGAATAAGGTTAGAAAACTAAGGCTAATACTCATTTAAAATGGAGCTCGTCGAGTCAGGACCAATTTGTCTGAAAATCCAAGGCTAACACCCCCTCCAAAAACCAAGTTCAATCATGTTTGGGGGAAAAGTCTATTACCCATAAATTTGAAGTCTAATACCAACTAAAAGGTATTGGATATGAACAAGGTTAGAAATCTAAGGCTAATACTCACTTAAAATGGGGCTCATGAAGTCAGGACCAATTTGTCCGAAAATCCAAGGCTAACACCCCCTCCAAAAACCAAGTTCTATCATTTTGGGGGGAAAAGTCTATTACCTATAAATTTGAAGTCTAATACCAACTAAAAAGGCTTGGATATGAACAAGGTTAGAAATCTAAAGCTAATACTCATTTAAAATGGGGCTCGTGAAGTCAGGACCAATTTGTCCGAAAATCCAAGGCCAACACCCCCTCCAAAAACAAAGTTCAATCATGTTTGGGGGAAAAGTCTATTACCTATAAATTTGAAGTCTAATACCAACTAAAAGGTATTGGATATGAACAAGGTTATAAATCTAAGGCTAATACACATTTAAAATGGGGCTCGTCAAGTCAGGACCAATTTGTCTGAAAATCCAAGGCTAACACCCCCTCCAAAAACCAAGTTCTATCATTTTGGGGGGAAAAGTCTATTACCCATAAATTTGATGTCTAATACCAACTAAAAGGTATTGGATATGAACAAGGTTAGAAATCTAAGGCTAATAATCATTTAAAATGGGGCTCATCAAGTCAGGACCAATTTGTCTGAAAATCCAAGGCTAACACCCCCTCCAAAAAGCAAGTTCTATCATTTTGGGGGGAAAAGTCTATTACCTTTAAATTTGAAGTCTAATACCAACTAAAAGGTATTGGATATGAACAAGGTTATAAATCTAAGGCTAATACTCATTTAAAATGGGGCTCGTGAAGTCAGGACCAATTTGTCTGAAAATCCAACGCTAACACCCCCTCCAAAAACCAAGTTCTATCATTTTGGGGGGAAAAGTCTATTACCCATAAATTTGAAGTCTAATACCAACAAAAAGGTATTGGATATGAACAAGGTTAGAAATATAAGGCTAATACTCATTTAAAATGGGGCTCGTCGAGTCAGGACCAATTTGTCTGAAAATCCTAGGCTAACACCCCCTCCAAAAACCAAGTTCAATCATGTTTGGGGGAAAAGTCTATTACCTTTAAATTTGGAGTCTAATACCAACTAAAAGGTATTGGATATGAAAAAGGTTATAAATCTAAGGCTAATACTCATTTAAAATGGGGCTCGTGAAGTCAGGACCAATTTGTCTGAAAATCAATGGCTAACACCCCCTCCAAAAACCAAGTTCAATCATGTTTGGGGGAAAAATCTATTACCCATAAATTTGAAGTCTAATACCAACTAAAAGGTATTGTATATGAACAAGGTTAGAAATCTAAGGCTAATACTCATTTAAAATGGGGCTCGTGAAGTCAGGACCAATTTGTCCGAAAATCCAAGGCTAACACCCCCTCCAAAAACCAAGTTCTATCATTTTGGGGGGAAAAGTCTATTACCTATAAATTTGAAGTCTAATACCAACTAAAAGGGCTTGGATATGAACAAGGTTAGAAATATAAGGCTAATACTCATTTAAAATGGCGCTCGTCGAGTCAGGACCAATTTGTCTGAAAATCCAAGGCTAACACCCCCTCCAAAAACCAAGTTCAATCATGTTTGGGGGAAAAGTCTATTACCAATAAATTTGAAGTCTAATACCAACTAAAAGGTATTGGATATGAACAAGGTTAGAAATCTAAGGCTAATACTCATTTAAAATGGGGCTCGTGAAGTCAGGACCAATTTGTCCAAAAATCCAAGGCTAACACCCCATCCAAAAACCAAGTTCTATCATTTTGGGGGGAAAAGTCTATTACCCATAAATTTGAAGTCTAATACCAACTAAAAGGTATTGGATATGAACAAGGTTAGAAATCTAAGGCTAATACTCATTTAAAATGGGGCTCATCAAGTCATGACCAATTTGTCTGAAAATCCAAGGCTAACACCCCATCCAAAAACCAAGTTCAATCAAGTTTGGGGGAAAAGTCTATTACCCATAAATTTGAAGTCTAATACCAAAAAAAAGGTATTGGATATGAACAAGGTTAGAAATCTAAGGCTAATACTCATTTAAAATGGCGCTCGTCGAGTCAGGACCAATTTGTCCGAAAATCCAAGGCCAACACCCCGTCCAAAAACAAAGTTCAATCATGTTTGGGGGAAAAGTCTATTACCCATAAATTTGAAGTCTAATTCCAACAAAAAGGTATTTGATATGAACAAGGTTAGAAATCTAAGGCTAATACTCATTTAAAATGGGGCTCGTGAAGTCAGGACCAATTTGTCCAAAAATCCAAGGCCAACACCCCCTCCAAAAACCATGTTCAATCATGTTTGAGGGAAAAGTCTATTACCCATAAATTTGAAGTCTAATACCAACTAAAAGGTATTTGATATGAACAAGGTTAGAAATCTAAGGCTAATACTCATTTAAAATGGGGCTCGTGAAGTCAGGACCAATTTGTCCGAAAATCCAAGGCTAACACCCCTTCCAAAAACCAAGTTCAATCATTTTGGGGGGAAAAGTCTATTAACTAAAAATTTGAAGTCTAATATCAACTAAAAGGGCTTGGATATGAACAAGGTTAGAAATATAAGGCTAATACTCATTTAAAATGGGGCTCGTGAAGTCAGGACCAATTTGTCCGAAAATCCAAGGCCAACACCCCCTCCAAAAACAAAGTTCAATCATGTTTGGGGGAAAAGTCTATTACCCTTAAATTTGAAGTCTAATACCAACTAAAAGGTATTGGATATGAACAAGGTTATAAATCTAAGGCTAATACTCATTTAAAATGGGGCTCGTCGAGTCAGGACCAATTTGTCTGAAAATCCAAGGCTAACACCCCATCCAAAAACCAAGTTCAATCATGTTTGGGGGAAAAGTCTATTACTCATAAATTTGAAGTCTAATACCAAAAAAAAGGTATTGGATATGAACAAGGTTAGAAATCTAAGGCTAATACTCATTTAAAATGGGGCTCGTCGAGTCAGGACCAATTTGTCCAAAAATCCAAGGCTAACACCCCCTCCAAAAACCAAGTTCTATCATTTTGGGGGGAAAAGTCTATTACCTATAAATTTGAAGTCTAATACCAACTAAAAGGGCTTGGATATGAACAAGTTTAGAAATCTAAGGCTAATACTCATTTAAAATGGGGCTCGTGAAGTCAGGACCAATTTGTCCGAAAATCCAAGGCCAACACCCCGTCCAAAAACAAAGTTCAATCATGTTTGGGGGAAAAGTCTATTACCCTTAAATTTGAAGTCTAATACCAACTAAAAGGTATTGGATATGAACAAGGTTAGAAATCTAAGGCTAATACTCATTTAAAATGGCGCTCGTCGAGTCAGGACCAATTTGTCTGAAAATCCAAGGCTAACACCCCCTCCAAAAACCAAGTTCATCATGTTTGGGGGAAAAGTCTATTACCCATAAATTTGAAGTCTAATACCAACTAAAAGGTATTGGATATGAAAAAGGTTAGAAATCTAAGGCTAATACTCATTTAAAATGGGGCTCGTGAAGTTAGGACCCATTTGTCCGAAAATCCAAGGCTAACACCACCTCCAAAAACCAAGTTCTATCATTTTGGGGGAAAAAGTCTATTACCTATAAATTTGAAGTCTAATACCAACTAAAAGGGCTTGGATATGAACAAGGTTATAAATCTAAGGCTAATACTCATTTAAAATGGGGCTCGTGAAGTCAGGACCAATTTGTCCGAAAATCCAAGGCCAACACCCCCTCCAAAAACAAAGTTCAATCATGTTTGGGGGAAAAGTCTATTACCTATAAATTTGAAGTCTAATACCAACTAAAAGGTATTGGATATGAATAAGGTTATAAATATAAGGCTAATACACATTTAAAATGGGGCTCGTCAAGTCAGGACCAATTTGTCTGAAAATCCAAGGCTAACACCCCCTCCAAAAACCAAGTTCTATCATTTTAGGGGGAAAAGTCTATTACCCATAAGTTTGAAGTCTAATACCAACTAAAAGGTATTGGATATGAACAAGGTTATAAATCTAAGGCTAATACTCATTTAAAATCGGGCTCGTCGAGTCAGGACCAATTTGTCCGAAAATCCAAGGCTAACACCCCCTCCAAAAACCAAGTTCAATCATTTGTGGGGGAAAAGTCTATTACCCAAAAATTTGAAGTCTAATACCACCTAAAAGGTATTGGATATGAACAAGGTTATAAATCTAACGCTAATAGTCATTTAAAATGGGGCTCGTCGAGTCAGGTCCAATTTGTCCGAAAATCCAAGGCTAACACCCCTCCAAAAACCAAGTTCAATCATTTGTGGGGGGAAAAGTCTATTACCCATAAATTTGAAGTCTAATACCAACTAAAAGGTATTGGATATGAACAAGGTTAGAAATCTAAGGCTAATACTCATTTAAAATGGGGCTCATCAAGTTAGGACCAATTTGTCTGAAAATCCAAGGCTAACACCCCCTCAAAAAACTAAGTTCTATCATTTTGGGGGGAAAAGTCTATTACCCATAAATTTGAAGTCTAATACCAACAAAAAGGTATTGGATATGAACAAGGTTATAAATCTAAGGCTAATACTCATTTAAAATGGGGCTCGTCGAGTCAGGACCAATTTGTCTGAAAATCCAAGGCTAAAACCCCCTCCAAAAACCAAGTTCAATCGTGTTTGGGGGAAAAGTCTATTACCCATAAATTTGAAGTCTAATACCAACTAAAAGGTATTGGATATGAACAAGGTTAGAAATCTAAGGCTAATACTCATTTAAAATGGGGCTCGTGAAGTCAGGACCAATTTGTCCGAAAATCCAAGGCCAACACCCCCTACAAAAACAAAGTTCAATCATGTTTGGGGGAAAAGTCTATTACCTATAAATTTGAAGTCTAATACCAACTAAAAGGTATTCGATATGAATAAGTTTATAAATCTAAGGCTAATACACATTTAAAATGGGGCTCGTCAAGTCAGGACCAATTTGTCTGAAAATCCAAGGCTAACACCCCCTCCAAAAACCAAGTTCTATCATTTTGGGGGGAAAAGTCTATTACCCATAAATTTGAAGTCTAATACCAACTAAAAGGTATTGCATATGAACAAGGTTATAAATCTAAGGCTAATACTCATTTAAAATCGGGCTCGTCGAGTCAGGACCAATTTGTCCGAAAATCCAAGGCTAACACCCCCTCCAAAAACCAAGTTCAATCATTTGTGGGGGAAAAGTCTATTACCCATAAATTTGAAGTCTAATACCAACTAAAAGGTATTAGATATGAACAAGGTTAGAAATCTAAGGCTAATACTCATTTAAAATGGGGCTCATCAAGTCAGGACCAATTTGTCTGAAAATCCAAGGCTAACACCCCCTCCAAAAACCAAGTTCTATCATTTTGGGGAGAAAAGTCTATTACCCATAAATTTGAAGTCTAATACCAACTAAAAAGTATTAGATATGAACAAGGTTAGAAATATAAGGCTAATACTCATTTAAAATGGGGCTCGTGAAGTCAGGACCAATTTGTCCGAAAATCCAAGGCCAACACCCCCTACAAAAACAAAGTTCAATCATGTTTGGGGGAAAAGTCTATTACCTATAAATTTGAAGTCTAATACCAACTAAAAGGTATTGGATATGAATAAGTTTATAAATATAAGGCTAATACACATTTAAAATGGGGCTCGTCAAGTCAGGACCAATTTGTCTGAAAATCCAAGGCTAACACCCCCTCCAAAAACCAAGTTCTATCATTTTAGGGGGAAAAGTCTATTACCCATAAATTTGAAGTCTAATACCAACTAAAAGGTATTGCATATGAACAAGGTTATAAATCTAAGGCTAATACTCATTTAAAATCGGGCTCGTCGAGTCAGGACCAATTTGTCCGAAAATCCAAGGCTAACACCCCCTCCAAAAACCAAGTTCAATCATTTGTGGGGGAAAAGTCTATTACCCATAAATTTGAAGTCTAATACCAACTAAAAGGTATTAGATATGAACAAGGTTAGAAATCTAAGGCTAATACTCATTTAAAATGGGGCTCATCAAGTCAGTACCAAATTGTCTGAAAATCCAAGGCTAACACCCCCTCCAAAAACCAAGTTCTATCATTTTGGGGGGAAAAGTCTATTACCCATAAATTTGAAGTCTAATACCAACTAAAAAGTATTGGATATGAACAAGGTTAAAAATCTAAGGCTAATACTCATTTAAAATGGGGCTCGTGAAGTCGGGACCAATTTGTCCGAAAAATCCAAGGCTAACTCCCCCTCCAAAAACCAAGTTCTATGATTTTTGGGGGGAAAAGTCTATTACCCATAAATTTGAAGTCTAATACCAACAAAACGGTATTGGATATGAACAAGGTTAGAAATCTAAGGCTGATACTCATTTAAAATGGGGCTCGTCAAGTCGAGACCAATTTGTCCCGAAAAATCCAAGGCTAACACCCCCTCCAAAAACCAAGTTCTATCATTTTGGGGGGAAAAGTCTATTACCCATAAATTTGAAGTCTAATACCAACTAAAAGGTATTGGATATGAACAAGTTTAGAAATCTAAGGCTAATAGTCATTTAAAATGGGGCTCGTGAAGGCAGGACCAATTTGTCCGAAAATCCAAGGCTAACACCCCCTCCAAAAACCAAGTTGTATCATTTTTGGGAAAAAAGTCTATTACCTATAAATTTGAAGTCTAATACCAATTAAAAGGGCTTGGATATGAAAAAGGTTAGAAATCTAAGGCTAATACTCATTTAAATGGGGATCGTGGAGTCAGGACCAATTTGTCCAAAAATCCAAGGCTAACACCCCCTCTAGAAACCAAGTTCAATCATTTGTGGGGGAAAAGTCTATTACCCTTAAATTTGAAGTCTAATACCAACTAAAAGGTATTGGATATGAACAAGGTTAGAAATCTAAGGCTAATACTCATTTAAAATGGGGTTTGTCGAGTCAGGACCAATTTGTCCGAAAATCCAAGGCTAACACCCCCTCCAAAAACCAAGTTCAATCATTTTGGGGGGAAAAGTCTATTAACCATAAACATGAAGTCTAATACCAACTAAAAGGTATTGTATATGAACAAGGTTAGAAATATAAGGCTAATACTCATTTAAAATGGGGCTCGCCAAGTCAGGACCAATTTGTCCGAAAATCCAAGGCTAACACCCCATCCAAAAACCAAGTTCTATCATTTTTGGGGGGAAAGTCTATTACCCATAAATTTGAAGTCTAATACCAACTAAAAGGTATTGGATATGAACAAGGTTATAAATCTAAGGCTAATACTCATTTAAAATAGGGCTCGTGAAGTCAGGACCAATTTGTCTGAAAATCCAAGGCTAACACCCCCTCCAAAAACCAAGTTCTATCATTTTGGGGGGAAAAGTCTGTTACCCATAAATTTGAAGTCTAATACCAACTAAAAAGTATTGGATATGAACAAGGTTAAAAATTTAAGGCTAATACTCATTTAAAATGGGGCTCGTGAAGTCAGGACCAATTTGTCTGAAAATCCAAGGCTAACTCCCCCTCCAAAAACCAAGTTCTATGATTTTGGGGGGAAAAGTCTATTACCCATAAATTTGAAGTCTAATACCAACAAAACGGTATTGGATATGAACAAGGTTAGAAATCTAAGGCTGATACTCATTTAAAATGGGGCTCGTCAAGTCAGGACCAATTTGTCTGAAAATCCAAGGCTAACACCCCCTCCAAAAACCAAGTTCTATCATTTTGGGGGGAAAAGTCTATTACCCATAAATTTGAAGTCTAATACCAACTAAAAGGTATTGGATATGAACAAGTTTAGAAATCTAAGGCTAATAGTCATTTAAAATGGGGCTCGTGAAGGCAGGACCAATTTGTCCGAAAATCCAAGGCTAACACCCCCTCCAAAAACCAAGTTGTATCATTTTTGGGAAAAAAGTCTATTACCTATAAATTTGAAGTCTAATACCAATTAAAAGGGCTTGGATATGAAAAAGGTTAGAAATCTAAGGCTAATACTCATTTAAATGGGGATCGTGGAGTCAGGACCAATTTGTCCAAAAATCCAAGGCTAACACCCCCTCTAAAAACCAAGTTCAATCATTTGTGGGGGAAAAGTCTATTACCCTTAAATTTGAAGTCTAATACCAACTAAAAGGTATTGGATATGAACAAGGTTAGAAATATAAGGCTAATACTCATTTAAAATGGGGGTTCCTCAAGTCGGGGACCAATTTGTCCGAAAAATCCAAGGCTAACACCCCAACCCAAAACCAAGTTCTATCATTTTGGGGGGAAAAGTCTATTACCCATAAATTTGAAGTTTAATACCAACAAAAAGGTATTGGATATGAACAAGGTTAGAAATATAAGGCTAATACTCATTTAAAATGGGGCTCGTCGAGTCAGGACCAATTTGTCCGAAAATCCAAGGCTAACACCCCCTCCAAAAACCAAGTTCAATCATTTGTGGGGGAAAAGTCTATTACCCATATATTTGAAGTCTATTACCAACTAAAAGGTATTGGATATGAACAAGTTTAGAAAACTAAGGCTAATACTCATTTAAAATGGGGCTCATCAAGTCAGTACCAAATTGTCTGAAAATCCAAGGCTAACACCCCCTCCAAAAACCAAGTTCTATCATTTTGGGGGCAAAAGTCTATTACCCATAAATTTGAAGTCTAATACCAACTAAAAAGTATTGGATATGAACAAGGTTAAAAATCTAAGGCTAATACTCATTTAAAATGGGGCTCGTGAAGTCAGGACCAATTTGTCTGAAAATCCAAGGCTAACTCCCCCTCCAAAAACCAAGTTCTATCATTTTGGGGGGAAAAGTCTATTACCCATAAATTTAAAGTCTAATACCAAAAAAAAGGTATTCGATATGAACAAGGATAGAAATATAAGGCTAATACTCATTTAAAATGGGGCTCGTCAAGTCAGGACCAATTTGTCCGAAAATCCAAGGCTAACACCCCCTCCAAAAACCAAGTTCTATCATTTTGGGGGGAAAAGTCTATTACCCATAAATTTGAAGTCTAATACCAACTAAAAGGTATTGGATATGAACAAGTTTAGAAATCTAAGGCTAATAGTCATTTAAAATGGGGCTCGTGAAGGCAGGACCAATTTGTCCGAAAATCCAAGGCTAACACCCCCTCCAAAAACCAAGTTGTATCATTTTTGGGAAAAAAGTCTATTACCTATAAATTTGAAGTCTAATACCAACTAAAAGGGCTTGGATATGAAAAAGGTTAGAAATCTAAGGCTAATACTCATTTAAATGGGGATCATGGAGTCAGGACCAATTTGTCCGAAAATCCAAGGCTAACACCCCCTCTAAAAACCAAGTTCAATCATTTGTGGGGGAAAAGTCTATTACCCTTAAATTTGAAGTCTAATACCAACTAAAAGGTATTGGATATGAACAAGGTTAGAAATATAAGGCTAATACTCATTTAAAATGGGGCTCCTCAAGTCAGGACCAATTTGTCTGAAAATCCAAGGCTAACACCCCCACCAAAAACCAAGTTCTATCATTTTGGGGGGAAAAGTCTATTACCCATAAATTTGAAGTTTAATACCAACAAAAAGGTATTGGATATGAACAAGGTTAGAAATCTAAGGCTAATACTCATTTAAAATGGGGCTCGTCGAGTCAGGACCAATTTGTCCGAAAATCCAAGGCTAACACCCTCCAAAAACCAAGTTCAATCATTTGTGGGGGGGAAAAGTCTATTACCCATATATTTGAAGTCTATTACCAACTAAAAGGTATTGGATATGAACAAGGTTAGAAATATAAGGCTAATACTCATTTAAAATGGGGGCTCATCAAGTCGAGTACCAAATTGTCTGAAAATCCAAGGCTAACACCCCCTCCAAAAACCAAGTTCTATCATTTTGGGGGGAAAAGTCTATTACCCATAAATTTGAAGTCTAAAACCAACTAAAAAGTATTGGATATGAACAAGGTTAAAAATCTAAGGCTAATACTCATTTAAAATGGGGCTCGTGAAGTCGGGACCAATTTGTCCGAAAATCCAAGGCTAACTCCCCTCCAAAAACCAAGTTCTATCATTTTTGGGGGGAAAAGTCTATTACCCATAAATTTAAAGTCTAATACCAAAAAAAAGGTATTGGATATGAACAAGGATAGAAATATAAGGCTAATACTCATTTAAAATGGGGCTCGTCAAGTCGTGACCAATTTGTCCGAAAAATCCAAGGCTAACACCCCCTCCAAAAACCAAGTTCTATCATTTTGGGGGGAAAAGTCTATTAGCCCATAAATTTGAAGTCTAATACCAACTAAAAGGTATTGGATATGAACAAGTTTAGAAATCTAAGGCTAATAGTCATTTAAAATGGGGGCTCGTGAAGGCGTGACCAATTTGTCCGAAAAATCCAAGGCTAACACCCCCTCCAAAAACCAAGTTGTATCATTTTTTGGGGGAAAAAAGTCTATTACCTATAAATTTGAAGTCTAATACCAACTAAAAGGGCTTGGATATGAAAAAAGGTTAGAAATCTAAGGCTAATACTCATTTAAATGGGGATCATGGAGTCGGGACCAATTTGTCCGAAAATCCAAGGCTAACACCCCCTCTAAAAACCAAGTTCAATCATTTGTGGGGGAAAAGTCTATTACCCTTAAATTTGAAGTCTAATACCAACTAAAAGGTATTGGATATGAACAAGGTTAGAAATATAAGGCTAATACTCATTTAAAATGGGGTTCCTCAAGTCAGGACCAATTTGTCTGAAAATCCAAGGCTAACACCCCAACCAAAAACCAAGTTCTATCATTTTGGGGGGAAAAGTCTATTACCCATAAATTTGAAGTTTAATACCAACAAAAAGGTATTGGATATGAACAAGGTTAGAAATATAAGGCTAATACTCATTTAAAATGGGGCTCGTCGAGTCAGGACCAATTTGTCCGAAAATCCAAGGCTAACACCCCCTCCAAAAACCAAGTTCAATCATTTGTGGGGGAAAAGTCTATTACCCATATATTTGAAGTCTATTACCAACTAAAAGGTATTGGATATGAACAAGTTTAGAAATCTAAGGCTAATACTCATTTAAAATGGGGCTCATCAAGTCAGTACCAAATTGTCTGAAAATCCAAGGCTAACACCCCCTCCAAAAACCAAGTTCTATCATTTTGGGGGCAAAAGTCTATTACCCATAAATTTGAAGTCTAATACCAACTAAAAAGTATTGGATATGAACAAGGTTAAAAATCTAAGGCTAATACTCATTTAAAATGGGGCTCGTGAAGTCAGGACCGATTTGTCTGAAAATCCAAGGCTAACTCCCCCTCCAAAAACCAAGTTCTATCATTTTTGGGGGAAAAGTCTATTACCCATAAATTTAAAGTCTAATACCAAAAAAAAGGTATTCGATATGAACAAGGATAGAAATATAAGGCTAATACTCATTTAAAATGGGGCTCGTCAAGTCAGGACCAATTTGTCCGAAAATCCAAGGCTAACACCCCCTCCAAAAACCAAGTTCTATCATTTTGGGGGGAAAAGTCTATTAGCCATAAATTTGAAGTCTAATACCAACTAAAAGGTATTGGATATGAACAAGTTTAGAAATCTAAGGCTAATAGTCATTTAAAATGGGGCTCGTGAAGGCAGGACCAATTTGTCCGAAAATCCAAGGCTAACACCCCCTCCAAAAACCAAGTTGTATCATTTTTGGGAAAAAAGTCTATTACCTATAAATTTGAAGTCTAATACCAACTAAAAGGGCTTGGATATGAAAAAGGTTAGAAATCTAAGGCTAATACTCATTTAAATGGGGATCATGGAGTCAGGACCAATTTGTCCGAAAATCCAAGGCTAACACCCCCTCTAAAAACCAAGTTCAATCATTTGTGGGGGAAAAGTCTATTACCCTTAAATTTGAAGTCTAATACCAACTAAAAGGTATTGGATATGAACAAGGTTAGAAATATAAGGCTAATACTCATTTAAAATGGGGCTCCTCAAGTCAGGACCAATTTGTCCGAAAAATCCAAGGCTAACACCCCCCACCAAAAACCAAGTTCTATCATTTTGGGGGGAAAAGTCTATTACCCATAAATTTGAAGTTTAATACCAACAAAAAGGTATTGGATATGAACAAGGTTAGAAATCTAAGGCTAATACTCATTTAAAATGGGGCTCGTCGAGTCAGGACCAATTTGTCCGAAAATCCAAGGCTAACACCCCCTCCAAAAACCAAGTTCAATCATTTGTGGGGGAAAAGTCTATTACCCATATATTTGAAGTCTATTACCAACTAAAAGGTATTGGATATGAACAAGGTTAGAAATATAAGGCTAATACTCATTTAAAATGGGGCTCATCAAGTCAGTACCAAATTGTCTGAAAATCCAAGGCTAACACCCCCTCCAAAAACCAAGTTCTATCATTTTGGGGGGAAAAGTCTATTACCCATAAATTTGAAGTCTAATACCAACTAAAAAGTATTGGATATGAACAAGGTTAAAAATCTAAGGCTAATACTCATTTAAAATGGGGCTCGTGAAGTCAGGACCAATTTGTCTGAAAATCCAAGGCTAACTCCCCCTCCAAAAACCAAGTTCTATCATTTTGGGGGGAAAAGTCTATTACCCATAAATTTAAAGTCTAATACCAAAAAAAAGGTATTGGATATGAACAAGGATAGAAATCTAAGGCTAATACTCATTTAAAATGGGGCTCGTCAAGTCAGGACCAATTTGTCTGAAAATCCAAGGCTAACACCCCCTCCAAAAACCAAGTTCTATCATTTTGGGGGGAAAAGTCTATTACCCATAAATTTGAAGTCTAATACCAACTAAAAGGTATTGGATATGAACAAGTTTAGAAATCTAAGGCTCATAGTCATTTAAAATGGGGCTCGTGAAGGCAGGACCAATTTGTCCGAAAATCCAAGGCTAACACCCCCTCCAAAAACCAAGTTGTATCATTTTTGGGAAAAAAGTCTATTACCTATAAATTTGAAGTCTAATACCAACTAAAAGGGCTTGGAGATGAAAAAGGTTAGAAATCTAAGGCTAATACTCATTTAAATGGGGATCGTGGAGTCAGGACCAATTTGTCCGAAAATCCAAGGCTAACACCCCCTCTAAAAACCAAGTTCAATCATTTGTGGGGGAAAAGTCTATTACCCTTAAATTTGAAGTCTAATACCAACTAAAAGGTATTGGATATGAACAAGGTTAGAAATATAAGGCTAATACTCATTTAAAATGGGGCTCCTCAAGTCAGGACCAATTTGTCTGAAAATCCAAGGCTAACACCCCCACCAAAAACCAAGTTCTATCATTTTGGGGGGAAAAGTCTATTACCCATAAATTTGAAGTCTAATACCAACTAAAAAGTATTGGATATGAACAAGGTTAGAAATCTAAGGCTAATACTCATTTAAAATGGGGCTCGTGAAGTCAGGACCGATTTGTCTGAAAATCCAAGGCTAACTCCCCCTCCAAAAACCAAGTTCTATCATTTTGGGGGGAAAAGTCTATTACCCATAAATTTAAAGTCTAATACCAACAAAAAGGTATTGGATATGAACAAGGTTAGAAATCTAAGGCTAATACTCATTTAAAATGGGGCTCATCAAGTCGGGGACCAATTTGTCTAAAAAATCCAAGGCTAACACCCCTCCAAAAACCAAGTTCTATCATTTTTGGGGGGGAAAAGTCTATTACCCATAAATTTGAAGTCTAATACCAACTAAAAGGTATTGGATATGAACAAGGTTATAAATATAAGGCTAATACTCATTTAAAATGGGGCTCGTCGAGTCAGGACCAATTTGTCCGAAAATACAAGGCTAACACCCCATCCAAAAACCAAGTTCAATTATTTGTGGGGGAAAAGTCTATTACCCATAAATTTGAAGTCTAATACCAACTAAAATGTATTGGATATGAACAAGGTTAGAAATCTAAGGCTAATACTCATTTAAAATGGGGCTCATCAAGTCATGACCAAATTGTCTGAAAATCCAAGGATAACACCCCCTCCAAAAACCAAGTTCTATCATTTTGGGGGGAAAAGTCTATTACCCATAAATTTGATGTCTAATACCAACAAAAAGGTATTGGATATGAACAAGGTTAGAAATATAAGGCTAATACTCATTTAAAATGGGGGCTCATCAAGTCGAGACCAATTTGTCCGAAAATCCAAGGCTAACACCCCCTCCAAAAACCAAGTTGTATCATTTTAGGGGGGAAAAGTCTATTACCTATAAATTTGAAGTCTAATACCAACTAAAAGGGCTTGGATATGAAAAAGGTTAGAAATCTAAGGCTAATACTCATTTAAATGGGAATCGTGGAGTCAGGACCAATTTGTCCGAAAATCCAAGGCTAACACCCCCTCCAAAAACCAAGTTCAATCATGTTTGGGGGAAAAGTCTATTACCCATAAATTTGAAGTCTAATACCAACTAAAAGGTATTGGATATGAACAAGGTTAGAAATCTAAGCCTAATACTCATTTAAAATGGGGGTCGTGAAGTCAGGACCAATTTGTCCAAAAATCCAAGGCTAACACCCCCTCCAAAAACCAAGTGCTATCATTTTGGGGGGAAACGTCTATTACCTATAAATTTGAAGTCTAATACCAACTAAAAGGGCTTGGATATGAACAAGGTTCCAAATCTAAGGCTAATACTCATTTAAAATGGGGCTCGTGAAGTCAAGACCAATTTGTCCGAAAATCCAAGGCCAACACCCCCTCCAAAAACAAAGTTCAATCATGTTTGGGGGAAAAGTCTATTACCTATAAATTTGAAGTCTAATACCAACTAAAAGGTATTGTATATGAACAAGGTTATAAATCTAAGGGTAATACACATTTAAAATGGGGCTCGTCAAGTCAGGACCAATTTGTCTGAAAATCCAAGGCTAACACCCCCTCCAAAAACCAAGTTCTATCATTTTGGGGGGAAAAGTCTATTACCCATAAATTTGAAGTGTAATACCAACTAAAAGATATTAGATATGAACCAGGTTATAAATATAAGGCTAATACTCATTTAAAATGGGGCTCGTCGAGTCAGGACCAATTTGTCCGAAAATACAAGGCTAACACCCCCTCCAAAAACCAAGTTCAATCATTTGTGGGGGAAAAGTCTATTACCCATAAATTTGAAGTCTAATACCAACTAAAAGGTATTAGATATGAACAAGGTTAGAAATCTAAGGCTAATACTCATTTAAAATGGGGCTCATCAAGTCAGGACCAATTTGTCTGAAAATCCAAGGCTAACACCCCCTCCAAAAACCAAGTTCTATCATTTTGGGGAGAAAAGTCTATTACCCATAAATTTGAAGTCTAATACCAACTAAAAAGTATTATATATGAACAAGGTTAGAAATATAAGGCTAATACTCATTTAAAATGGGGCTCGTGAAGTCAGGACCAATTTGTCTGAAAATCCAAGGCTAACACCCCCTCCAAAAACCAAGTTCTATGATTTTGGGGGGAAAAGTCTATTACCCATAAATTTGAAGTCTAATACCAACAAAACGGTATTGGATATGAACAAGGTTAGAAATCTAAGGCTAATACTCATTTAAAATGGGGCTCGTCAAGTCAGGACCAATTTGTCTGAAAATCCAAGGCTAACACCCCCTCCAAAAACCAAGTTCTATCATTTTGGGGGGAAAAGTCTATTACCCATAAATTTGAAGTCTAATACAAACTAAAAGGTATTGGATATGAACAAGTTTAGAAATCTAAGGCTAATAGTCATTTAAAATGGGGCTGGTGAAGGCAGGACCAATTTGTCCGAAAATCCAAGGCTAACACCCCCTCCAAAAACCAAGTTGTATCATTTTTGGGAAAAAAGTCTATTACCTATAAATTTGAAGTCTAATACCAACTAAAAGGGCTTGGAGATGAAAAAGGTTAGAAATCTAAGGCTAATACTCATTTAAATGGGGATCGTGGAGTCAGGACCAATTTGTCCGAAAATCCAAGGCTAACACCCCCTCTAAAAACCAAGTTCAATCATTTGTGGGGGAAAAGTCTATTACCCTTAAATTTGAAGTCTAATACCAACTAAAAGGTATTGGATATGAACAAGGTTAGAAATATAAGGCTAATACTCATTTAAAATGGGGCTCCTCAAGTCAGGACCAATTTGTCTGAAAATCCAAGGCTAACACCCCCACCAAAAACCAAGTTCTATCATTTTGGGGGGAAAAGTCTATTACCCATAAATTTGAAGTCTAATACCAACTAAAAAGTATTGGATATAAACAAGGTTAGAAATCTAAGGCTAATACTCATTTAAAATGGGGCTCGTGAAGTCGGGGACCGATTTGTCTGAAAATCCAAGGCTAACTCCCCTCCAAAAACCAAGTTCTATCATTTTGGGGGGAAAAGTCTATTACCCATAAATTTAAAGTCTAATACCAAAAAAAAGGTATTGGATATGAACAAGGTTAGAAATCTAAGGCTAATACTCATTTAAAATGGGGCTCATCAAGTCAGGACCAATTTGTCTAAAAATCCAAGGCTAACACCCCCTCCAAAAACCAAGTTCTATCATTTTGGGGGGAAAAGTCTATTACCCATAAATTTGAAGTCTAATACCAACTAAAAGGTATTGGATATGAACAAGGATATAAATATAAGGCTAATACTCATTTAAAATGGGGCTCGTCGAGTCAGGACCAATTTGTCCGAAAATACAAGGCTAACACCCCATCCAAAAACCAAGTTCAATTATTTGTGGGGGAAAAGTCTATTACCCATAAATTTGAAGTCTAATACCAACTAAAATGTATTGGATATGAACAAGGTTAGAAATCTAAGGCTAATACTCATTTAAAATGGGGCTCATCAAGTCATGACCAAATTGTCTGAAAATCCAAGGATAACACCCCCTCCAAAAACCAAGTTCTATCATTTTGGGGGGAAAAGTCTATTACCCATAAATTTGATGTCTAATACCAACTAAAAGGTATTGGATATGAACAAGGTTAGAAATATAAGGATAATACTCATTTAAAATGGGGCTCATCAAGTCAGGACCAATTTGTCCGAAAATCCAAGGCTAACACCCCCTCCAAAAACCAAGTTGTATCATTTTAGGGGGAAAAGTCTATTACCTATAAATTTGAAGTCTAATACCAACTAAAAGGGCTTGGATATGAAAAAGGTTAGAAATCTAAGGCTAATACTCATTTAAATGGGAATCGTGGAGTCAGGACCAATTTGTCCGAAAATCCAAGGCTAACACCCCCTCCAAAAACCAAGTTCAATCATGTTTGGGGGAAAAGTCTATTACCCATAAATTTGAAGTCTAATACCAAATAAAAGGTATTGGATATGAACAAGGTTAGAAATCTAAGCCTAATACTCATTTAAAATGGGGGTCGTGAAGTCAGGACCAATTTGTCCAAAAATCCTAGGCTAAAACCCCCTCCAAAAACCAAGTGCTATCATTTTGGGGGGAAACGTCTATTACCTATAAATTTGAAGTCTAATACCAACTAAAAGGGCTTGGATATGAACAAGGTTCCAAATCTAAGGCTAATACTCATTTAAAATGGGGCTCGTGAAGTCAGGGCCAATTTGTCCGAAAATCCAAGGCCAACACCCCCTCCAAAAACAAAGTTCAATCATGTTCGGGGGAAAAGTCTATTACCTATAAATTTGAAGTCTAATACCAACTAAAAGGTATTGTATATGAACAAGGTTATAAATATAAGGCTAATACACATTTAAAATGGGGCTCGTCAAGTCAGGACCAATTTGTCCGAAAATCCAAGGCTAACACCCCCTCCAAAAACCAAGTTGTATCATTTTTGGGAAAAAAGTCTATTACCTATAAATTTGAAGTCTAATACAAATTAAAAGGGCTTGGATATGAAAAAGGTTAGAAATCTAAGGCTAATACTCATTTAAATGGGGATCGTGGAGTCAGGACCAATTTGTCCGAAAATCCAAGGCTAACACCCCCTCTAAAAACCAAGTTCAATCATTTGTGGGGGAAAAGTCTATTACCCTTAAATTTGAAGTCTAATACCAACTAAAAGGTATTGGATATGAACAAGGTTAGAAATATAAGGCTAATACTCATTTAAAATGGGGTTCCTCAAGTCGGGACCAATTTGTCCGAAAAATCCAAGGCTAACACCCCCAACCAAAAACCAAGTTGTATCATTTTTGGGGGGGAAAAGTCTATTACCCATAAATTTGAAGTTTAATACCAACAAAAAGGTATTGGATATGAACAAGGTTAGAAATCTAAGGTTAATACTCATTTAAAATGGGGCTCGTCGAGTCAGGACCAATTTGTCCGAAAATCCAAGGCTAACACCCCCTCCAAAAACCAAGATCAATCATTTGTGGGGGAAAAGTCTATTACCCATATATTTGAAGTCTAATACCAACAAAAAGGTATTGGATATGAACAAGGTTAGAAATATAAGGCTAATACTCATTTAAAATGGGGCTCCTCAAGTGAGGACCAATTTGTCTGAAAATCCAAGGCTAACACCCCCTCCAAAAACCAAGTTCTATCATTTTGGGGAGAAAAGTCTATTACCCATAAATTTGAAGTCTAATACCAACTAAAAAGAATTATATATGAACAAGGTTAGAAATATAAGGCTAATACTCATTTAAAATGGGGCTCGTGAAGTCAGGACCAATTTGTCCCGAAAATCCAAGGCTAACACCCCCTCCAAAAAACCAAGTTCTATGATTTTTGGGGGGAAAAGTCTATTACCCATAAATTTGAAGTCTAATACCAACAAAACGGTATTGGATATGAACAAGGTTAGAAATCTAAGGCTAATACTCATTTAAAATGGGGCTCGTCAAGTCAGGACCAATTTGTCTGAAAATCCAAGGCTAACACCCCCTCCAAAAACCAAGTTCTATCATTTTGGGGGGAAAAGTCTATTACCCATAAATTTGAAGTCTAATACCAACTAAAAGGTATTGGATATGAACAAGTTTAGAAATCTAAGGCTAATAGTCATTTAAAATGGGGCTCGTGAAGGCAGGACCAATTTGTCCGAAAATCCAAGGCTAACACCCCCTCCAAAAACCAAGTTGTATCATTTTTGGGAAAAAAGTCTATTACCTATAAATTTGAAGTCTAATACCAATTAAAAGGGCTTGGATATGAAAAAGGTTAGAAATCTAAGGCTAATACTCATTTAAATGGGGATCGTGGAGTCAGGACCAATTTGTCCGAAAATCCAAGGCTAACACCCCCTCTAAAAACCAAGTTCAATCATTTGTGGGGGAAAAGTCTATTACCCTTAAATTTGAAGTCTAATACCAACTAAAAGGTATTGGATATGAACAAGGTTAGAAATATAAGGCTAATACTCATTTAAAATGGGGTTCCTCAAGTCAGGACCAATTTGTCTGAAAATCCAAGGCTAACACCCCAACCAAAAACCAAGTTGTATCATTTTGGGGGGAAAAGTCTATTACCCATAAATTTGAAGTTTAATACCAACAAAAAGGTATTGGATATGAACAAGGTTAGAAATCTAAGGCTAATACTCATTTAAAATGGGGCTCGTCGAGTCAGGACCAATTTGTCCGAAAATCCAAGGCTAACACCCCCTCCAAAAACCAAGATCAATCATTTGTGGGGGAAAAGTCTATTACCCATATATTTGAAGTCTATTACCAACTAAAAGGTATTGGATATGAACAAGTTTAGAAATCTAAGGCTAATACTCATTTAAAATGGGGCTCATCAAGTCAGTACCAAATTGTCTGAAAATCCAAGGCTAACACCCCCTCCAAAAACCAAGTTCTATCATTTTGGGGGGAAAAGTCTATTACCCATAAATTTGAAGTCTAATACCAACTAAAAAGTATTGGATATGAACAAGGTTAAAAATCTAAGGCTAATACGCATTTAAAATGGGGCTCGTGAAGTCAGGACCAATTTGTCTGGAAAACCCAAGGCTAACTCCCCTCCAAAAACCAAGTTCTATCATTTTGGGGGGAAAAGTCTATTACCCATAAATTTAAAGTCTAATACCTAAAAAAAGGTATTGGATATGAACAAGGATAGAAATCTAAGGCTAATACTCATTTAAAATGGGGCTCGTCAAGTCAGGACCAATTTGTCTGAAAATCCAAGGCTAACACCCCCTCCAAAAACCAAGTTCTATCATTTTGGGGGGAAAAGTCTATTACCCATAAATTTGAAGTCTAATACCAACTAAAAGGTATTGGATATGAACAAGTTTAGAAATATAAGGCTAATAGTCATTTAAAATGGGGCTCGTGAAGGCAGGACCAATTTGTCCGAAAATCCAAGGCTAACACCCCCTCCAAAAACCAAGTTGTATCATTTTTGGGAAAAAAGTCTATTACCTATAAATTTGAAGTCTAATACCAACTAAAAGGGCTTGGATATGAAAAAGGTTAGAAATCTAAGGCTAATACTCATTTAAATGGGGATCGTGGAGTCAGGACCAATTTGTCCGAAAATCCAAGGCTAACACCCCCTCTAAAAACCAAGTTCAATCATTTGTGGGGGAAAAGTCTATTACCCTTAAATTTGAAGTCTAATACCAACTAAAAGGTATTGTATATGAACAAGGTTAGAAATATAAGGCTAATACTCATTTAAAATGGGGCTCCTCAAGTCGAGACCAATTTGTCCCGAAAATCCAAGGCTAACACCCCCCACCAAAAACCAAGTTCTATCATTTTGGGGGGAAAAGTCTATTACCCATAAATTTGAAGTTTAATACCAACAAAAAGGTATTGGATATGAACAAGGTTAGAAATCTAAGGCTAATACTCATTTAAAATGGGGCTCGTCGAGTCAGGACCAATTTGTCCGAAAATCCAAGGCTAACACCCCCTCCAAAAACCAAGTTCAATCATTTGTGGGGGAAAAGTCTATTACCCATATATTTGAAGTCTATTACCAACTAAAAGGTATTGGATATGAACAAGGTTAGAAATATAAGGCTAATACTCATTTAAAATGGGGCTCATCAAGTCAGTACCAAATTGTCTGAAAATCCAAGGCTAACACCCCCTCCAAAAACCAAGTTCTATCATTTTGGGGGGAAAAGTCTATTACCCATAAATTTGAAGTCTAATACCAACTAAAAAGTATTGGATATGAACAAGGTTAAAAATCTAAGGCTAATACTCATTTAAAATGGGGCTCGTGAAGTCAGGACCAATTTGTCTGAAAATCCAAGGCTAACTCCCCCTCCAAAAACCAAGTTCTATCATTTTGGGGGGAAAAGTCTATTACCCATAAATTTAAAGTCTAATACCAAAAAAAAGGTATTGGATATGAACAAGGATAGAAATCTAAGGCTAATACTCATTTAAAATGGGGCTCGTCAAGTCAGGACCAATTTGTCTGAAAATCCAAGGCTAACACCCCCTCCAAAAACCAAGTTCTATCATTTTGGGGGGAAAAGTCTATTACCCATAAATTTGAAGTCTAATACCAACTAAAAGGTATTGGATATGAACAAGTTTAGAAATCTAAGGCTAATAGTCATTTAAAATGGGGCTCGTGAAGGCAGGGACCAATTTGTCCGAAAAATCCAAGGCTAACACCCCTCCAAAAAACCAAGTTGTATCATTTTTTGGGGAAAAAAGTCTATTACCTATAAATTTGAAGTCTAATACCAACTAAAAGGGCTTGGATATGAAAAAGGTTAGAAATCTAAGGCTAATACTCATTTAAATGGGGATCATGGAGTCAGGGACCAATTTGTCCGAAAAATCCAAGGCTAACACCCCCTCTAAAAACCAAGTTCAATCATTTGTGGGGGGAAAAGTCTATTACCCTTAAATTTGAAGTCTAATACCAACTAAAAGGTATTGGATATGAACAAGGTTAGAAATATAAGGCTAATACTCATTTAAAATGGGGCTCCTCAAGTCGTGACCAAATTTGTCCGAAAATCCAAGGCTAACACCCCCACCAAAAACCAAGTTCTATCATTTTTGGGGGGAAAAGTCTATTACCCATAAATTTGAAGTTTAATACCAACAAAAAGGTATTGGATATGAACAAGGTTTAGAAAATCTAAGGCTAATACTCATTTAAAATGGGGCTCGTCGAGTCGGGACCAATTTGTCCGAAAATCCAAGGCTAACACCCCCTCCAAAAACCAAGTTCAATCATTTGTGGGGGGAAAAGTCTATTACCCATATATTTGAAGTCTATTACCAACTAAAAGGTATTGGATATGAACAAGGTTAGAAATATAAGGCTAATACTCATTTAAAATGGGGCTCATCAAGTCGAGTACCAAATTGTCCGAAAAATCCAAGGCTAACACCCCCTCCAAAAACCAAGTTCTATCATTTTTGGGGGGAAAAGTCTATTACCCATAAATTTGAAGTCTAATACCAACTAAAAAGTATTGGATATGAACAAGGTTAGAAATCTAAGGCTAATACTCATTTAAAATGGGGCTCGTGAAGTCAGGACCAATTTGTCTGAAAATCCAAGGCTAACTCCCCCTCCAAAAACCAAGTTCTATCATTTTGGGGGGAAAAGTCTATTACCCATAAATTTAAAGTCTAATACCAAAAAAAAGGTATTGGATATGAACAAGCTTAGAAATCTAAGGCTAATACTCATTTAAAATGGGGCTCATCAAGTCAGGACCAATTTGTCTAAAAATCCAAGGCTAACACCCCCTCCAAAAACCAAGTTCAATCATTTGTGGGGGAAAAGTCTATTACCCATATATTTGAAGTCTATAACCAACTAAAAGGTATTGGATATGAACAAGGTTAGAAATATAAGGCTAATACTCATTTAAAATGGGGCTCCTCAAGTCAGTACCAAATTGTCTGAAAATCCAAGGCTAACACCCCCTCCAAAAACCAAGTTCTATCATTTTGGGGGGAAAAGTCTATTACCCATAAATTTGAAGTCTAATACCAACTAAAAAGGTATTGGATATGAACAAGGATAGAAATCTAAGGCTAATACTCATTTAAAATGGGGCTCGTCAAGTCAGGACCAATTTGTCCGAAAATCCAAGGCTAACACCCCTCCAAAAACCAAGTTCTATCATTTTTGGGGGGGAAAAGTCTATTACCCATAAATTTGAAGTCTAATACCAACTAAAAAGGTATTGGATATGAACAAGTTTAGAAATCTAAGGCTAATAGTCATTTAAAATGGGGCTCGTGAAGGCGGGACCAATTTGTCCGAAAAATCCAAGGCTAACACCCCCTCCAAAAACCAAGTTGTATCATTTTTTGGGGGAAAAAAGTCTATTACCCTATAAATTTGAAGTCTAATACCAACTAAAAGGGCTTGGATATGAAAAAGGTTAGAAATCTAAGGCTAATACTCATTTAAATGGGGATCGTGGAGTCAGGACCAATTTGTCCGAAAATCCAAGGCTAACACCCCCTCTAAAAACCAAGTTCAATCATTTGTGGGGGAAAAGTCTATTACCCTTAAATTTGAAGTCTAATACCAACTAAAAGGTATTGTATATGAACAAGGTTAGAAATATAAGGCTAATACTCATTTAAAATGGGGCTCCTCAAGTCAGGACCAATTTGTCTGAAAATCCAAGGCTAACACCCCCACCAAAAACCAAGTTCTATCATTTTGGGGGGAAAAGTCTATTACCCATAAATTTGAAGTTTAATACCAACAAAAAGGTATTGGATATGAACAAGGTTAGAAATCTAAGGCTAATACTCATTTAAAATGGGGCTCGTCGAGTTAGGACCAATTTGTCCGAAAATCCAAGGCTAACACCCCCTCCAAAAACCAAGTTCAATCATTTGTGGGGGAAAAGTCTATTACCCATATATTTGAAGTCTATTACCAACTAAAAGGTATTGGATATGAACAAGGTTAGAAATATAAGGCTAATACTCATTTAAAATGGGGCTCATCAAGTCGAGACTGCAATTGTCTGAAAATCCAAGGCTAACACCCCCTCCAAAAACCAAGTTCTATCATTTTGGGGGGAAAAGTCTATTACCCATAAATTTGAAGTCTAATACCAACTAAAAAGTATTGGATATGAACAAGGTTAAAAATCTAAGGCTAATACTCATTTAAAATGGGGCTCGTGAAGTCAGGACCAATTTGTCCGAAAATCCAAGGCTAACTCCCCTCCAAAAACCAAGTTCTATCATTTTTGGGGGGAAATGTCTATTACCCATAAATTTAAAGTCTAATACCAAAAAAAAGGTATTGGATATGAACAAGGATAGAAATCTAAGGCTAATACTCATTTAAAATGGGGCTCATCAAGTCAGGACCAATTTGTCTGAAAATCCAAGGCTAACACCCCCTCCAAAAACCAAGTTCTATCATTTTGGGGGGAAAAGTCTATTACCCATAAATTTGAAGTCTAATACCAACTAAAAGGTATTGGATATGAACAAGTTTAGAAATCTAAGGCTAATAGTCATTTAAAATGGGGCTCGTGAAGGCAGGACCAATTTGTCCGAAAATCCAAGGCTAACACCCCCTCCAAAAACCAAGTTGTATCATTTTTGGGAAAAAAGTCTATTACTTATAAATTTGAAGTCTAATACCAACTAAAAGGGCTTGGATATGAAAAAGGTTAGAAATCTAAGGCTAATACTCATTTAAATGGGGATCATGGAGTCAGGACCAATTTGTCCGAAAATCCAAGGCTAACACCCCCTCTAAAAACCAAGTTCAATCATTTGTGGGGGAAAAGTCTATTACCCTTAAATTTGAAGTCTAATACCAACTAAAAGGTATTGGATATGAACAAGGTTAGAAATATAAGGCTAATACTCATTTAAAATGGGGCTCCTCAAGTCGGGACCAAATTTGTCCGAAAAATCCAAGGCTAACACCCCCCACCAAAAACCAAGTTCTATCATTTTGGGGGGAAAAGTCTATTACCCATAAATTTGAAGTTTAATACCAACAAAAAGGTATTGGATATGAACAAGGTTTGAAATCTAAGGCTAATACTCATTTAAAATGGGGCTCGTCGAGTCGAGACCAATTTGTCCGAAAATCCAAGGCTAACACCCCTCCAAAAACCAAGTTCAATCATTTGTGGGGGGAAAAGTCTATTACCCATATATTTGAAGTCTATTACCAACTAAAAGGTATTGGATATGAACAAGGTTAGAAATATAAGGCTAATACTCATTTAAAATGGGGCTCATCAAGTCAGTACCAAATTGTCTGAAAATCCAAGGCTAACACCCCCTCCAAAAACCAAGTTCTATCATTTTGGGGGGAAAAGTCTATTACCCATAAATTTGAAGTCTAATACCAACTAAAAAGTATTGGATATGAACAAGGTTAGAAATCTAAGGCTAATACTCATTTAAAATGGGGCTCGTGAAGTCAGGACCAATTTGTCTGAAAATCCAAGGCTAACTCCCCCTCCAAAAACCAAGTTCTATCATTTTGGGGGGAAAAGTCTATTACCCATAAATTTAAAGTCTAATACCAAAAAAAAGGTATTGGATATGAACAAGCTTAGAAATCTAAGGCTAATACTCATTTAAAATGGGGCTCATCAAGTCAGGACCAATTTGTCTAAAAATCCAAGGCTAACACCCCCTCCAAAAACCAAGTTCAATCATTTGTGGGGGAAAAGTCTATTACCCATATATTTGAAGTCTATAACCAACTAAAAGGTATTGGATATGAACAAGGTTAGAAATATAAGGCTAATACTCATTTAAAATGGGGCTCCTCAAGTCAGTACCAAATTGTCTGAAAATCCAAGGCTAACACCCCCTCCAAAAACCAAGTTCTATCATTTTGGGGGGAAAAGTCTATTACCCATAAATTTGAAGTCTAATACCAACTAAAAAGTATTGGATATGAACAAGGTTAGAAATCTAAGGCTAATACTCATTTAAAATGGGGCTCGTGAAGTCAGGACCAATTTGTCTGAAAATCCAAGGCTAACTCCCCCTCCAAAAACCAAGTTCTATCATTTTGGGGGGAAAAGTCTATTACCCATAAATTTAAAGTCTAATACCAACAAAAAAGGTATTGGATATGAACAAGCTTAGAAATCTAAGGCTAATACTCATTTAAAATGGGGCTCATCAAGTCAGGACCAATTTGTCTAAAAATCCAAGGCTAACACCCCCTCCAAAAACCAAGTTCTATCATTTTGGGGGGAAAAGTCTATTACCCATAAATTTGAAGTCTAATACCAACTAAAAGGTATTGGATATGAACAAGGTTATAAATATAAGGCTAATACTCATTTAAAATGGGGCTCGTCGAGTCAGGACCAATTTGTCCGAAAATACAAGGCTAACACCCCATCCAAAAACCAAGTTCAATTATTTGTGGGGGAAAAGTCTATTACCCATAAATTTGAAGTCTAATACCAACTAAAATGTATTGGATATGAACAAGGTTAGAAATCAAAGCCTAATACTCATTTAAAATGGGGCTCATCAAGTCAGGACCAAATTGTCTGAAAATCCAAGGCTAACACCCCCTCCAAAAACCAAGTTCTATCATTTTGGAGGGAAAAGTCTATTACCCATAAATTTGAAGTCTAATACCAACTAAAAGGTATTGGATATGAACAAGGTTTGAAATCTAAGGCTAATACTCATTTAAAATGGGGCTCGTCGAGTCAGGACCAATTTGTCCGAAAATCCAAGGCTAACACCCCCTCCAAAAACCAAGTTCAATCATTTGTGGGGGAAAAGTCTATTACCCTTAAATTTGAAGTCTAATACAAACTAAAAGGCATTGGATATGAACAAGGTTAGAAATCTAAGGCTAATAATCATTTAAAATGGGGCTCCTCAAGTCAGGACCAATTTGTCTGAAAATCCAAGGCTAACTCCCCCTCCAAAAACAAAGTTCAATCATGTTTGGGGGAAAAGTCTATTACCTATAAATTTGAAGTCTAATACCAACTAAAAGGTATTGGATATGAACAAGGTTATAAATCTAAGGCTAATACACATTTAAAATGGGGCTCGTGAAGTCAGGACCAACTTGTCTGAAAATCCAAGGCTAACACCCCCTCCAAAAACCAAGTTCTATCATTTTGGGGGGAAACGTCTATTACCCATAAATTTAAAGTCTAATACCAAAAAAAAGGTATTCGATATGAAAAAGGTTAGAAATCTAAGGCTAATACTCATTTAAAATGGGGCTCATCAAGTCAGGACCAATTTGTCTAAAAATCCAAGGCTAACACCCCCTCCAAAAACAAAGTTCAATCAAGTTTGGGGGAAAAGTCTATTACCTATAAATTTGAAGTCTAATACCAACTAAAAGGAATTGGATATGAACAAGGTTATAAATCTAAGGCTAATACACATTTAAAATGGGGCTCGTGAAGTCAGGACCAACTTGTCTGAAAATCCAAGGCTAACACCCCCTCCAAAAACCAAGTTCTATCATTTTGGGGGGAAAAGTCTATTACCCATAAATTTAAAGTCTAATACCAACTAAAAGGTATTGGATATGAACAAGGTTAGAAATCTAAGGCTAATACTCATTTAAAAAAGGGCTCCTCAAGTCAGGACCAATTTGTCTGAAAATCCAAGGCTAACACCCCCTCCAAAAACCAAGTTCTATCATTTTGGGGGGAAAAGTCTATTACCCATAAATTTGAAGTCTCATACCAACTAAAAGGTATTGGGTATGAACAAGGTTAGAAATCTAAGGCTAATACTCATTTAAAATGGGGCTCGTGAAGTCAGGACCAATTTGTCTGAAAATCCAAGGCTAACACCCCCTGCAAAAACCAAGTTCTATCATTTTGGGGGGAAAGTCTATTACCCATAAATTTGATGTCTAATACCAACAAAAAGGTATTGGATATGAACAAGGTTAGAAATATAAGGCTAATACTCATTTAAAATGGGGCTCGTCAAGTCAGGACCAATTTGTCTGAAAATCTAAGGCTAACACCCCCTCCAAAAACCAAGTTCTATCATTTTGGAGGTAAAAGTCTATTACCCATAAATTTGAAGTCTAATACCAACAAAACGGTATTGGATATCAACAAGGTTAGAAATCTAAGGCTAATACTCATTTAAAATGGGGCTCATCAAGTCAGTACCAAATTGTCTGAAAATCCAAGGCTAACACCCCCTCCAAAAACCAAGTTCTATCATTTTGGGGGGAAAAGTCTATTACCCATAAATTTAAAGTCTAATACCAACTAAAAAGTATTGGATATGAAAAAAGTTAGAAATATAAGGCTAATACTCATTTAAAATGGGGCTCGTGAAGTCAGGACCAATTTGTCTGAAAATCCAAGGCTAACTCCCCCTCCAAAAACCAAGTTCTATCATTTTGGGGGGAAAAGTCTATTACCCATAAATTTAAAGTCTAATACCAAAAAAAAGGTATTGGATATGAACAAGGTTAGAAATCTAAGGCTAATACTCATTTAAAATGGGGCTCATCAAGTCAGGACCAATTTGTCTAAAAATCCAAGGCTAACACCCCCTCCAAAAACAAAGTTCAATCATGTTTGGGGGAAAAGTCTATTACCTATAAATTTGAAGTCTAATACCAACTAAAAGGTATTGGATATGAACAAGGTTATAAATCTAAGGCTAATACACATTTAAAATGGGGCTCGTGAAGTCAGGACCAACTTGTCTGAAAATCCAAGGCTAACACCCCCTCCAAAAACCAAGTTCTATCATTTTGGGGGGAAAAGTCTATTACCCATAAATTTGAAGTCTAATACCAAATAAAAGGTATTGGATATGAACAAGGTTATAAATATAAGGCTAATACTCATTTAAAATGGGGCTCGTCGAGTCAGGACCAATTTGTCCGAAAATACAAGGCTAACACCCCCTCCAAAAACCAAGTTCAATCATTTGTGGGGGAAAAGTCTATTACCCATAAATTTGAAGTCTAATACCAACTAAAAGGTATTGAATATGAACAAGGTTAGAAATCTAAGGCTAATACTCATTTAAAATGGGGCTCATCAAGTCAGGACCAATTTGTCTGAAAATCCAAGGCTAACACCCCCTCCAAAAACCAAGTTCTATCATTTTGGGGAGAAAAGTCTATTACCCATAAATTTGAAGTCTAATACCAACTAAAAAGTATTAGATATGAACAAGGTTAGAAATATAAGGCTAATACTCATTTAAAATGGGGCTCGTGAAGTCAGGACGAATTTGTCTGAAAATCCAAGGCTAACACCCCCTCCAAAAACCAAGTTCTATCATTTTGGGGGGAAAAGTCTATTACCCATAAATTTGAAGTCTAATACCAACTAAAAAGTATTGGATATGAACAAGGTTAGAAATCTAAGGCTAATAGTCATTTAAAATGGGGCTCGTGAAGGCAGGACCAATTTGTCCGAAAATCCAAGGCTAACACCCCCTCCAAAAACCAAGTTGTATCATTTTTGGGGGAAAAGTCTATTACCTATAAATTTGAAGTCTAATACCAACTAAAAGGGCTTGGATATGAAAAAGGTTAGAAATCTAAGGCTAATACTCATTTAAATGGGGCTAGTCAAGTCAGGACCAATTTGTCCGAAAATCCAAGGCTAACACCCCCTCTAAAAACCAAGTTCAATCATTTGTGGGGGAAAAGTCTATTACCCTTAAATTTGAAGTCTAATACCAACTAAAAGGTATTGGATATGAACAAGGTTAGAAATATAAGGCTAATACTCATTTAAAATGGGGCTCATCAAGTCGAGACCAAATTTGTCCGAAAATCCAAGGCTAACACCCCCTCCAAAAACCAAGTTCTATCATTTTGGGGGGAAAAGTCTATTACCCATAAATTTGAAGTCTAATACCAACTAAAAGGGCTTGGATATGAAAAATGTTAGAAATCTAAGGCTAATACTCATTTAAATGGGGATCGAGGAGTCAGGACCAATTTATTCGAAAATCCAAGGCTAACACCCCCTCCAAAAACCAAGTTCAATCATTTATGGGGGAAAAGTATATTACCCTTAAATTTGAAGTCTAATACCAACTAAAAGGTATTGGATATGAACAAGGTTAGAAATCTAAGGCTAATACTCATTTAAAATGGGGCTCCTCAAGTCAGGACCAATTTGTCTGAAAATCCAAGGCTAACACCCCCTCCAAAAACCAAGTTCTATCATTTTAGGGGGGAAAGTCTATTACCCATAAATTTGAAGTCTAATACCAACTAAAAGGTATTGGATATGAACAAGGTTAGAAATCTAAGGCTAATACTCATTTAAAATGGGGCTCGTGAATGCATAACCAATTTGTCCGAAAAATCCAAGGCTAACACCCCCTCCAAAAACCAAGTTGTATCATTTTTGGGGGGAAAAGTCTATTACCCTATAAATTTGAATTCTAATACCAACTAAAAGGGCTTGGATATGAAAAAGGTTAGAAATCTAAGTCTAATACTCATTTAAATGGGGATCGTGGAGTCAGGACCATATTGTCCGAAAATCCAAGGCTAACACCCCCTCCAAAAACCAAGTTCAATCATTTGTGGGGGAAAAGTCTATTACCCTTAAATTTGAAGTCTAATACCAACTAAAAGGTATTGGATATGAAGAAGGTTAGAAATCTAAGGCTAATACTCATTTAAAATGGGGCTCCTCAAGTCAGGACCAATTTGTCTGAAAATCCAAGGCTAACACCCCCTCCAAAAACCAAGTTCTATCATTTTGGAGGGAAAAGTCTATTACCCATAAATTTGAAGTCTAATACCAACTAAAAGGTATTGAATATGAACAAGGTTAGAAATCTAAGGCTAATACTCATTTAAAAAAGGGCTCCTCAAGTCGAGACCAATTTGTCCGAAAATCCAAGGCTAACACCCCCTCCAAAAACCAAGTTCTATCATTTTGGGGGGAAAAGTCTATTACCCATAAATTTGAAGTCTCATACCAACTAAAAGGTATTGGGTATGAACAAGGTTAGAAATATAAGGCTAATACTCATTTAAAATTGGGCTCGTGAAGGCAGGACCAATTTGTCCGAAAATCCATGGCTAACACCCCCTCCAAAAACCAAGTTGTATCATTTTTCGGGGAAAAGTCTATTACCTATAAATTTGAAGTCTAATACCAACTAAAAGGGCTTGGATATGAAAAAGGTTAGAAATCTAAGGCTAATACTCATTTAAATGGGGATCGTGGAGTAAGGACCAATTTGTCCGAAAATCCAAGGCTAACACCCCTCCAAAAACCAAGTTCAATCTTTTGTGGGGGAAAAGTCTATTACCCTTAAATTTGAAGTCTAATACCAACTAAAAGGTATTGGATATGAACAAGGTTAGAAATCTAAGGCTAATACAAATTTAAAATAGGGCTCCTCAAGTCAGGACCAATTTGTTTGAAAATCCAAGGCTAACACCCCTCCAAAAACCAAGTTCAATCATTTGTGGGGGAAAAGTCTATTACCCTTAAATTTGAAGTCTAATACCAACTAAAAGGTATTGGATATGAACAAGGTTAGAAATCTAAGGCTAATACTCATTTAAAATGTGGCTCCTCAAGTCAGGACCAATTTGTCCGAAAAATCCAAGGCTAACACCCCCTCCAAAAACCAAGTTCTATCATTTTAGGGGGGAAAAGTCTATTACCCATAAATTTGAAGTCTAATACCAACTAAAAAGTATTAGATATGAACAAGGTTAGAAATCTAAGGCTAATACTCATTTAAAATGGGGCTCGTGAAGTCAGGGACCAATTTTTCCGAAAATCCAAGGCTAACACCCCCTCCAAAAACCAAGTTCTATCATTTTGGGGGGAAAAGTCTATTACCCATAAATTTGAAGTCTAATACCAACAAAAAGGTATTGGATATGAACAAGGATAGAAATCTAAGGCTAATACTCATTTAAAATGGGGCTCGTCAAGTCAGGACCAATTTGTCTGAAAATCCAAGGCTAACACCCCCTCCAAAAACCAAGTTCTATCATTTTGGGGGGAAAAGTCTATTACCCATAAATTTGAAGTCTAATACCAACTAAAAGGTATTGGATATGAACAAGGTTAGAAATCTAAGGCTAATACTCATTTAAAATGGGGCTCATCAAGTCAGGACCAATTTGTCTGAAAATCCAAGGCTAACACCCCTCCAAAAACCAAGTTCTATCATTTTTGGGGGGAAAAGTCTATTACCCATAAATTTGAAGTCTAATACCAACTAAAAAGTATTGGATATGAACAAGGTTATAAATCTAAGGCTAATACTCATTTAAAATGGGGCTCGTGAAGTCAGGACCAATTTGTCTGAAAATCCAAGGCTAACACCCCCCGCAAAAACCAAGTTCTATCATTTTTGGGGGGAAAAGTCTATTACCCATAAATTTGATGTCTAATACCAACTAAAAAGGTATTGGATATGAACAAGGTTAGAAATATAAGGCTAATACTCATTTAAAATGGGGCTCGTCAAGTCAGGGACCAATTTGTCTCGAAAATCCAAGGCTAACACCCCCTCCAAAAACCAAGTTCTATCATTTTTGGGGGGAAAAGTCTATTACCCATAAATTTGAAGTCTAATACCAACTAAAAGGTATTGGATATGAACAAGGTTAGAAATCTAAGGCTAATACTCATTTAAAATGGGGCTCGTGAAGGCAAGACCAATTTGTCCGAAAATCCAAGGCTAACACCCCCTCCAAAAAACCAAGTTGTATCATTTTTGGGGGGAAAAGTCTATTACCTATAAATTTGAAGTCTAATACCAACTAAAAGGGCTTGGATATGAAAAAGGTTAGAAATCTAAGGCTAATACTCATTTAAATGGGGATCGTGGAGTCGTGACCAATTTGTTCGAAAAATCCAAGGCTAACACCCCTCCAAAAACCAAGTTCAATCATTTGTGGGGGAAAAGTCTATTACCCTTAAATTTGAAGTCTAATACCAACTAAAAGGTATTGGATATGAACAAGGCTAGAAATCTAAGGCTAATACACATTTAAAATGGGGCTCGTCAAGTCAGGACCAATTTGTCTGAAAATCCAAGGCTAACACCCCCTCCAAAAACCAAGTTCTATCATTTTGGGGGGAAAAGTCTATTACCCATAAATTTGAAGTCTAATACCAACTAAAAGGTATTGGATATGAAAAAGGTTAGAAATCTAAGGCTAATACTCATTTAAAATCGGGCTCGTGAAGGCAGGACCAATTTGTCCGAAAATCCAAGGCTAACACCCCCTCCAAAAACCAAGTTGTATCATTCTTGGGGGAAAAGTCTATTACCTATAAATTTGAAGTCTAATACCAACTAAAAGGGCTTGGATATGAAAAAGGTTAGAAATCTAAGGCTAATACTCATTTAAATGGGGATCGTGGAGTCAGGACCAATTTGTTCGAAAATCCAAGGCTAACACCCCCTCCAAAAACCAAGTTCAATCATTTGTGGGGGGAAAAGTCTATTACCCTTAAATTTGAAGTCTAATACCAACTAAAAGGTATTGGATATGAACAAGGCTAGAAATCTAAGGCTAATACACATTTAAAATGGGGCTCGTGAAGTCAGGACCAATTTGTCTGAAAATCCAAGGCTAACACCCCTCGCAAAAACCAAGTTCTATCATTTTTGGGGGGAAAGTCTATTACCCATAAATTTGATGTCTAATACCAACAAAAAGGTATTGGATATGAACAAGGTTAGAAATATAAGGCTAATACTCATTTAAAATGGGGCTCGTCAAGTCAGGACCAATTTGTCTGAAAATCCAAGGCTAACACCCCCTGCAAAAACCAAGTTCTATCATTTTGGGGGGAAAAGTCTATTACCCATAAATTTGAAGTCTAATACCAACTAAAAGGTATTGGATATGAAAAAGGTTAGAAATCTAAGGCTAATACTCATTTAAAATCGGGCTCGTGAAGGCAGGACCAATTTGTCCGAAAAATCCATGGCTAACACCCCCTCCAAAAACCAAGTTGTATCATTTTTAGGGGAAAAGTCTATTACCTATAAATTTGAAGTCTAATACCAACTAAAAGGGCTTGGATATGAAAAAGGTTAGAAATCTAAGGCTAATACTCATTTAAATGGGGATCGTGGAGTAAGGACCAATTTGTCCGAAAATCCAAGGCTAACACCCTCCAAAAACCAAGTTCAATCTTTTGTGGGGGAAAAGTCTATTACCCTTAAATTTGAAGTCTAATACCAACTAAAAGGTATTGGATATGAACAAGGTTAGAAATCTAAGGCTAATACAAATTTAAAATAGGGCTCCTCAAGTCAGGACCAATTTGTCTGAAAATCCAAGGCTAACACCCCCTCCAAAAACCAAGTTCAATCATTTGTGGGGGAAAAGTCTATTACCCTTAAATTTGAAGTCTAATACCAACTAAAAGGTATTGGATATGAACAAGGTTAGAAATCTAAGGCTAATACTCATTTAAAATGTGGCTCCTCAAGTCAGGACCAATTTGTCTGAAAATCCAAGGCTAACACCCCCTCCAAAAACCAAGTTCTATCATTTTAGGGGGAAAAGTCTATTACCCATAAATTTGAAGTCTAATACCAACTAAAAAGTATTAGATATGAACAAGGTTAGAAATCTAAGGCTAATACTCATTTAAAATGGGGCTCGTGAAGTCAGGACCAATTTTTCTGAAAATCCAAGGCTAACACCCCCTCCAAAAACCAAGTTCTATCATTTTGGGGGGAAAAGTCTATTACCCATAAATTTGAAGTCTAATACCAACAAAAAGGTATTGGATATGAACAAGGATAGAAATCTAAGGCTAATACTCATTTAAAATGGGGCTCGTCAAGTCAGGACCAATTTGTCTGAAAATCCAAGGCTAACACCCCCTCCAAAAACCAAGTTCTATCATTTTGGGGGGAAAAGTCTATTACCCATAAATTTGAAGTCTAATACCAACTAAAAGGTATTGGATATGAACAAGGTTAGAAATCTAAGGCTAATACTCATTTAAAATGGGGCTCATCAAGTCAGGACCAATTTGTCTGAAAATCCAAGGCTAACACCCCCTCCAAAAACCAAGTTCTATCATTTTGGGGGGAAAAGTCTATTACCCATAAATTTGAAGTCTAATACCAACTAAAAAGTATTGGATATGAACAAGGTTATAAATCTAAGGCTAATACTCATTTAAAATGGGGCTCGTGAAGTCAGGACCAATTTGTCTGAAAATCCAAGGCTAACACCCCCTGCAAAAACCAAGTTCTATCATTTTGGGGGGAAAGTCTATTACCCATAAATTTGATGTCTAATACCAACAAAAAGGTATTGGATATGAACAAGGTTAGAAATATAAGGCTAATACTCATTTAAAATGGGGCTCGTCAAGTCAGGACCAATTTGTCTGAAAATCCAAGGCTAACACCCCCTCCAAAAACCAAGTTCTATCATTTTGGGGGGAAAAGTCTATTACCCATAAATTTGAAGTCTAATACCAACTAAAAGGTATTGGATATGAACAAGGTTAGAAATCTAAGGCTAATACTCATTTAAAATGGGGCTCGTGAAGGCAAGACCAATTTGTCCGAAAATCCAAGGCTAACACCCCCTCCAAAAACCAAGTTGTATCATTTTTGGGGGAAAAGTCTATTACCTATAAATTTGAAGTCTAATACCAACTAAAAGGGCTTGGATATGAAAAAGGTTAGAAATCTAAGGCTAATACTCATTTAAATGGGGATCGTGGAGTTAGGACCAATTTGTTCGAAAATCCAGGGCTAACACCCCCTCCAAAAACCAAGTTCAATCATTTGTGGGGGAAAAGTCTATTACCCTTAAATTTGAAGTCTAATACCAACTAAAAGGTATTGGATATGAACAAGGCTAGAAATCTAAGGCTAATACACATTTAAAATGGGGCTCGTCAAGTCAGGACCAATTTGTCTGAAAATCCAAGGCTAACACCCCCTCCAAAAACCAAGTTCTATCATTTTGGGGGGAAAAGTCTATTACCCATAAATTTGAAGTCTAATACCAACTAAAAGGTATTGGATATGAAAAAGTTTAGAAATCTAAGGCTAATACTCATTTAAAATGGGGCTCGTGAAGGCAAGACCAATTTGTCCGAAAATCCAAGGCTAACACCCCCTCCAAAAACCAAGTTGTATCATTTTTGGGGGAAAAGTCTATTACCTATAAATTTGAAGTCTAATACCAACTAAAAGGGCTTGGATATGAAAAAGGTTAGAAATCTAAGGCTAATACTCATTTAAATGGGGATCGTGGAGTCAGGACCAATTTGTTCGAAAATCCAAGGCTAACACCCCCTCCAAAAACCAAGTTCAATCATTTGTGGGGGAAAAGTCTATTACCCTTAAATTTGAAGTCTAATACCAACTAAAAGGTATTGGATATGAACAAGGCTAGAAATCTAAGGCTAATACACATTTAAAATGGGGCTCGTCAAGTCAGGACCAATTTGTCTGAAAATCCAAGGCTAACACCCCCTGCAAAAACCAAGTTCTATCATTTTGGGGGGAAAGTCTATTACCCATAAATTTGATGTCTAATACCAACAAAAAGGTATTGGATATGAACAAGGTTAGAAATATAAGGCTAATACTCATTTAAAATGGGGCTCGTCAAGTCAGGACCAATTTGTCTGAAAATCCAAGGCTAACACCCCCTGCAAAAACCAAGTTCTATCATTTTGGGGGGAAAAGTCTATTACCCATAAATTTGAAGTCTAATACCAACTAAAAGGTATTGGATATGAAAAAGGTTAGAAATCTAAGGCTAATACTCATTTAAAATCGGGCTCGTGAAGGCAGGACCAATTTGTCCGAAAATCCATGGCTAACACCCCCTCCAAAAACCAAGTTGTATCATTTTTAGGGGAAAAGTCTATTACCTATAAATTTGAAGTCTAATACCAACTAAAAGGGCTTGGATATGAAAAAGGTTAGAAATCTAAGGCTAATACTCATTTAAATGGGGATCGTGGAGTAAGGACCAATTTGTCCGAAAATCCAAGGCTAACACCCCTCCAAAAACCAAGTTCAATCTTTTGTGGGGGAAAAGTCTATTACCCTTAAATTTGAAGTCTAATACCAACTAAAAGGTATTGGATATGAACAAGGTTAGAAATCTAAGGCTAATACAAATTTAAAATAGGGCTCCTCAAGTCAGGACCAATTTGTCTGAAAATCCAAGGCTAACACCCCCTCCAAAAACCAAGTTCAATCATTTGTGGGGGAAAAGTCTATTACCCTTAAATTTGAAGTCTAATACCAACTAAAAGGTATTGGATATGAACAAGGTTAGAAATCTAAGGCTAATACTCATTTAAAATGTGGCTCCTCAAGTCAGGACCAATTTGTCTGAAAATCCAAGGCTAACACCCCCTCCAAAAACCAAGTTCTATCATTTTAGGGGGAAAAGTCTATTACCCATAAATTTGAAGTCTAATACCAACTAAAAAGTATTAGATATGAACAAGGTTAGAAATCTAAGGCTAATACTCATTTAAAATGGGGCTCGTGAAGTCAGGACCAATTTTTCTGAAAATCCAAGGCTAACACCCCCTCCAAAAACCAAGTTCTATCATTTTGGGGGGAAAAGTCTATTACCCATAAATTTGAAGTCTAATACCAACAAAAAGGTATTGGATATGAACAAGGATAGAAATCTAAGGCTAATACTCATTTAAAATGGGGCTCGTCAAGTCAGGACCAATTTGTCTGAAAATCCAAGGCTAACACCCCCTCCAAAAACCAAGTTCTATCATTTTGGGGGGAAAAGTCTATTACCCATAAATTTGAAGTCTAATACCAACTAAAAGGTATTGGATATGAACAAGGTTAGAAATCTAAGGCTAATACTCATTTAAAATGGGGGCTCATCAAGTCAGGACCAATTTGTCCGAAAATCCAAGGCTAACACCCCCTCCAAAAACCAAGTTCTATCATTTTGGGGGGAAAAGTCTATTACCCATAAATTTGAAGTCTAATACCAACTAAAAAGTATTGGATATGAACAAGGTTATAAATCTAAGGCTAATACTCATTTAAAATGGGGCTCGTGAAGTCAGGACCAATTTGTCTGAAAATCCAAGGCTAACACCCCCTGCAAAAACCAAGTTCTATCATTTTGGGGGGAAAGTCTATTACCCATAAATTTGATGTCTAATACCAACAAAAAGGTATTGGATATGAACAAGGTTAGAAATATAAGGCTAATACTCATTTAAAATGGGGCTCGTCAAGTCAGGACCAATTTGTCCCGAAAATCCAAGGCTAACACCCCCTCCAAAAACCAAGTTCTATCATTTTGGGGGGAAAAGTCTATTACCCATAAATTTGAAGTCTAATACCAACTAAAAGGTATTGGATATGAACAAGGTTAGAAATCTAAGGCTAATACTCATTTAAAATGGGGCTCGTGAAGGCAAGACCAATTTGTCCGAAAATCCAAGGCTAACACCCCCTCCAAAAACCAAGTTGTATCATTTTTGGGGGAAAAGTCTATTACCTATAAATTTGAAGTCTAATACCAACTAAAAGGGCTTGGATATGAAAAAGGTTAGAAATCTAAGGCTAATACTCATTTAAATGGGGATCGTGGAGTCAGGACCAATTTGTTCGAAAATCCAAGGCTAACACCCCCTCCAAAAACCAAGTTCAATCATTTGTGGGGGAAAAGTCTATTACCCTTAAATTTGAAGTCTAATACCAACTAAAAGGTATTGGATATGAACAAGGCTAGAAATCTAAGGCTAATACACATTTAAAATGGGGCTCGTCAAGTCAGGACCAATTTGTCTGAAAATCCAAGGCTAACACCCCCTCCAAAAACCAAGTTCTATCATTTTGGGGGGAAAAGTCTATTACCCATAAATTTGAAGTCTAATACCAACTAAAAGGTATTGGATATGAAAAAGTTTAGAAATCTAAGGCTAATACTCATTTAAAATGGGGCTCGTGAAGGCAAGACCAATTTGTCCGAAAATCCAAGGCTAACACCCCCTCCAAAAACCAAGTTGTATCATTTTTGGGGGAAAAGTCTATTACCTATAAATTTGAAGTCTAATACCAACTAAAAGGGCTTGGATATGAAAAAGGTTAGAAATCTAAGGCTAATACTCATTTAAATGGGGATCGTGGAGTCGGGGACCAATTTGTTCGAAAATCCAAGGCTAACACCCCCTCCAAAAACCAAGTTCAATCATTTGTGGGGGAAAAGTCTATTACCCTTAAATTTGAAGTCTAATACCAACTAAAAGGTATTGGATATGAACAAGGCTAGAAATCTAAGGCTAATACACATTTAAAATGGGGCTCGTCAAGTCGGGACCAATTTGTCATGAAAATCCAAGGCTAACACCCCCTCCAAAAACCAAGTTCTATCATTTTGGGGGGAAAAGTCTATTACCCATAAATTTGAAGTCTAATACCAACTAAAACGTATTGGATATGAAAAAGGTTAGAAATCTAAGGCTAATACTCATTTAAAATCGGGCTCGTGAAGGCAGGACCAATTTGTCCGAAAATCCAAGGCTAACACCCCCTCCAAAAACCAAGTTGTATCATTCTTGGGGGAAAAGTCTATTACCTATAAATTTGAAGTCTAATACCAACTAAAAGGGCTTGGATATGAAAAAGGTTACAAATCTAAGGCTAATACTCATTTAAATGGGGATCGTGGAGTCAGGACCAATTTGTTCGAAAATCCAAGGCTAACACCCCCTCCAAGAACCAAGTTCAATCATTTGTGGGGGAAAAGTCTATTACCCTTAAATTTGAAGTCTAATACCAACTAAAAGGTATTGGATATGAACAAGGCTAGAAATCTAAGGCTAATACACATTTAAAATGGGGCTCGTCAAGTCAGGACCAATTTGTCTGAAAATCCAAGGCTAACACCCCCTCCAAAAACCAAGTTCTATCATTTTGGGGGGAAAAGTCTATTACCCATAAATTTGAAGTCTAATACCAACTAAAAGGTATTGGATATGAACAAGGTTAGAAATCTAAGGCTAATACTCATTTAAAATGGGGCTCGTGAAGTCAGGACCAATTTGTCTGAAAATCGAAGGCTAACACCCCCTCCAAAAACCAAGTTGTATCATTTTGGGGGGAAAAGTCTATTACCCATAAATTTGAAGTCTAATACCAACAAAAAGGTATTTGATATGAACAAGGTTAGAAATCTAAGGCTAATACTCATTTAAATTGGGGCTCGTCAAGTCAGGACCAATTTGTCTAAAAATCCAAGGCTAACACCCCCTCCAAAAACCAAGTTCTATCATTTTGGAGGGAAAAGTCTATTACCCATAAATTTGAAGTCTAATACCAACTAAAAGGTATTGGATATGAACAAGGTTTGAAATCTAAGGCTAATACTCATTTAAAATGGGGCTCGTGAAGGCAGGACCAATTTGTCCGAAAATCCAAGGCTAACACCCCCTCCAAAAAGCAAGTTGTATCATTTTTGGGGGAAAAGTCTATTACCTATAAATTTGAAGTCTAATACCAACTAAAAGGGCTTGGATATGAAAAAGGTTAGAAATCTAAGGCTAATACTCATTTAAATGGGGATCGAGGTGTCAGGACCAATTTGTCCGAAAATCCAAGGCTAACACCCCCTCCAAAAACCAAGTTCAATCATTTGTGGGGGAAAAGTCTATTACCCTTAAATTTGAAGTCTAATACCAACTAAAAGGTATTGGATATGAACAAGGTTAGAAATCTAAGGCTAATACTCATTTAAAAAAGGGCTCCTCAAGTCAGGACCAATTTGTCTGAAAATCCAAGGCTAACACCCCCTCCAAAAACCAAGTTCTATCATTTTGGGGGGAAAAGTCTATTACCCATAAATTTGAAGTCTAATACCAACTAAAAGGTATTGGGTATGAACAAGGTTAGAAATCTAAGGCTAATACTCATTTAAAATGGGGCTCGTGAAGGCAGGACCAATTTGTCCGAAAATCCATGGCTAACACCCCCTCCAAAAACCAAGTTGTATCATTTTTAGGGGAAAAGTCTATTACCTATAAATTTGAAGTCTAATACCAACTAAAAGGGCTTGGATATGAAAAAGGTTAGAAATATAAGGCTAATACTCATTTAAATGGGGATCGTGGAGTAAGGACCAATTTGTCCGAAAATCCAAGGCTAACACCCCTCCAAAAACCAAGTTCAATCTTTTGTGGGGGAAAAGTCTATTACCCTTAAATTTGAAGTCTAATACCAACTAAAAGGTATTGGATATGAACAAGGTTAGAAATCTAAGGCTAATACAAATTTAAAATAGGGCTCCTCAAGTCAGGACCAATTTGTCTGAAAATCCAAGGCTAACACCCCCTCCAAAAACCAAGTTCAATCATTTGTGGGGGAAAAGTCTATTACCCTTAAATTTGAATTCTAATACCAACTAAAAGGTATTGGATATGAACAAGGTTAGAAATCTAAGGCTAATACTCATTTAAAATGTGGCTCCTCAAGTCAGGACCAATTTGTCTGAAAATCCAAGGCTAACACCCCCTCCAAAAACCAAGTTCTATCATTTTAGGGGGAAAAGTCTATTACCCATAAATTTGAAGTATATTACCAACTAAAAAGTATTAGATATGAACAAGGTTAGAAATCTAAGGCTAATACTCATTTAAAATGGGGCTCGTGAAGTCAGGACCAATTTTTCTGAAAATCCAAGGCTAACACCCCCTCCAAAAACCAAGTTCTATCATTTTGGGGGGAAAAGTCTATTACCCATAAATTTGAAGTCTAATACCAACAAAAAGGTATTGGATATGAACAAGGATAGAAATCTAAGGCTAATACTCATTTAAAATGGGGCTCGTCAAGTCAGGACCAATTTGTCTGAAAATCCAAGGCTAACACCCCCTCCAAAAACCAAGTACTATCATTTTGGGGGGAAAAGTCTATTACCCATAAATTTGAAGTCTAATACCAACTAAAAGGTATTGGATATGAACAAGGTTAGAAATCTAAGGCTAATACTCTTTTAAAATAGGGCTCGTGAAGGCAGGACCAATTTGTCCGAAAATCCAAGGCTAACACCCCCTCCAAAAACCAAGTTGTATCATTTTTGGGGGAAAAGTCTATTACCTATAAATTTGAAGTCTAATACCAAATAAAACGTCTTGGATATGAAAAAGGTTAGGAATCTAAGGCTAATACTCATTTAAATGGGGATCGTGGAGTCAGGACCAATTTGTCCGAAAATTCAAGGCTAACACCCCCTCCAAAAACCAAGTTCAATCATTTGTGGGGGAAACGTCTATTACCCTTAAATTTGAAGTATAATACCAACTAAAAGGTATTGGATATGAAGAAGGTTAGAAATCTAAGGCTAATACTCATTTAAAATGGGGCTCCTAAAGTCAGGACCAATTTATCTGAAAATCCAAGGCTAACACCCCCTCCAAAAACCAAGTTCTATCATTTTGGGGGGAAAAGTCTATTACCCATAAATTTGAAGTCTAATACCAACTAAAAGGTATTTGATATGAACAAGGTTAGAAATCTAAGGCTAATACTCATTTAAAATGGGGCTCGTGAAGTCAGGACCAATTTGTCTGAAAATCCAAGGCTAACACCCCCTCCAAAAACCAAGTTCTATCATTTTGGGGGGAAAAGTCTATTACCCATAAATTTGAAATCTAATACCAACAAAAAGGTATTGGATATGAACAAGGTTAGAAATCGAACGCTAATACTCATTTAAAATGGGGCTCGTCGAGTCAGGACCAATTTGTCCGAAAATCCAAGGCTAACACCCTCTCCAAAAACCAAGTTCAATCATTTGTGGAGGAAAAGTCTATTACCCATAAATTTGAAGTCTAATACCAACTAAAAGGTATTGGATATGAACAAGGTTAGAAATCTAAGGCTAATACTCATTTAAAATAAGGCTCGTCAAGTCAGGACCAAATTGTCTGAAAATCCAAGGCTAACACCCCCTCCAAAAACCAAGTTCTATCATTTTGGGGGGAAAAGTCTATTACCCATAAATTTGAAGTCTAATACCAACTAAAAAGTATTGGATATGAACTAGGTTAGAAATCTAAGGCTAATACTCATTTAAAATGGGGCTCGTGAAGTCAGGACGAATTTGTCTGAAAATCCAAGGCTAACACCCCCTCCAAAAACCAAGTTCTATCATTTTGGGGGGAAAAGTCTATTACCCATAAATTTGAAGTCTAATACCAAAAAAAAGGTATTGGATATGAACAAGGTTAGAAATTTAAGGCTAATACTCATTTAAAATGGGGCTCGTCAAGTCAGGACCAATTTCTCTGAAAATCCAAGGCTAACACCCCCTGCAAAAACCAAGTTCTATCATTTTGGGCGGAAAAGTCTATTACCCATAAATTTGAAGTCTAATACCAACTAAAAGGTATTGGATATGAACAAGGTTAGAAATCTAAGGCTAATACTCATTTAAAATGGGGCTCGTGAAGGCATGACCAATTTGTCCGAAAATCCAAGGCTAACACCCCCTCCAAAAACCAAGTTGTATCATTTTAGGGGGAAAAGTCTATTACCTATAAATTTGAAGTCTAATACCAACTAAAAGGGCTTGGATATGAAAATGGTTAGAAATCTAAGGCTAATACTCATTTAAATGGGAATCGTGGAGTCAGGACCAATTTGTCCGAAAATCCAAGGCTAACACCCCCTCCAAAAACCAAGTTCAATCATTTGTGGGGGAAAAGTCTATTACCCATAAATTTGAAGTCTAATACCAACTAAAAGGTATTGGATATGAACAAGGTTAGAAATCTAAGGCTAATACTCATTTAAAATGGGGCTCGTGAAGTCAGGACCAATTTGTCTGAAAATCCAAGGCTAACACCCTCTCCAAAAACCAAGTTCTATCATTTTGGGGGAAAAAGTCTATTACCCGTAAATTTGAAGTCTAATACCAAAAAAAAGGTATTGGATATGAAAAAAGTTAGAAATCTAAGGCTAATACTCATTTAAAATGGGGCTCGTCAAGTCAGGACCAATTTGTCTGAAAATCCAAGGCTAACACCCCCTCCAAAAACCAAGTTCTATCATTTTGGGGGGAAAAGTCTATTACCCATAAATTTGAAGTCTAATACCAACTAAAAGGTATTGAATATGAACAAGGTTAGAAATCTAAGGCTAATACTCATTTAAAATGGGGCTCGTGAAGGCAGGACCAATTTGTCCGAAAATCCAAGGCTAACACCCCCTCCAAAAACCAAGTTATATCATTTTTAGGGGAAAAGTGTATTACCTATAAATTTGAAGTCTAATACCAACTAAAAGGGCTTGGATATGAAAAAGGTTAGAAATCTAAGGCTAATACTCAATTAAATGGGGATCGTGGAGTCAGGACCAATTTGTCCGAAAATCCAAGGCTAACACCCCCTCCAAAAACCAAGTTCAATCATTTGTGGGGGAAAAGTCTATTACCCATAAATTTAAAGTCTAATACCAACTAAAAGGTATTGGATATGAACAAGGTTAGAAATCTAAGGCTAATACTCATTTAAAATGGGGCTCATCAAGTCAGGACCAATTTGTCTGAAAATCCAAGGCTAACACCCCCTCCAAAAACCAAGTTCTATCATTTTGGGGGGAAAAGTCTATTACCCATAAATTTGAAGTCTAATACCAACTAAAAAGTATTGGATATGAACAAGGTTATAAATCTAAGGCTAATACTCATTTAAAATGGGGCTCGTGAAGTCAGGACCAATTTGTCTGAAAATCCAAGGCTAACACCCCCTGCAAAAACCAAGTTCTATCATTTTGGGGGGAAAGTCTATTACCCATAAATTTGATGTCTAATACCAACAAAAAGGTATTGGATATGAACAAGGTTAGAAATATAAGGCTAATACTCATTTAAAATGGGGCTCGTCAAGTCAGGACCAATTTGTCTGAAAATCCAAGGCTAACACCCCCTCCAAAAACCAAGTTCTATGATTTTGGCGGGAAAAGTCTATTACCCATAAATTTGAAGTCTAATACCAACTAAAAGGTATTGGATATGAACAAGGTTAGAAATCTAAGGCTAATACTCATTTAAAATGGGGCTCGTGAAGGCAGGACCAATTTGTCCGAAAATCCAAGGCTAACACCCCCTCCAAAAACCAAGTTGTATCATTTTTGGGGGAAAAGTCTATTACCTATAAATTTGAAGTCTAATACCAACTAAAAGGGCTTGGATATGAAAAAGGTTAGAAATCTAAGGCTAATACTCATTTAAATGGGGATAGTGGAGTCAGGACCAATTTGTTCGAAAATCCAAGGCTAACACCCCCTCCAAAAACCAAGTTCAATCATTTGTGGGGGAAAAGTCTATTACCCTTAAATTTGAAGTCTAATACCAACTAAAAGGTATTGGATATGAACAAGGCTAGAAATCTAAGGCTAATACACATTTAAAATGGGGCTCGTCAAGTCAGGACCAATTTGTCTGAAAATCCAAGGCTAACACCCCCTCCAAAAACCAAGTTCTATCATTTTGGGGGGAAAAGTCTATTACCCATAAATTTGAAGTCTAATACCAACTAAAAGGTATTGGATATGAAAAAGGTTAGAAATCTAAGGCTAATACTCAATTAAAATCGGGCTCGTGAAGGCAGGACCAATTTGTCCGAAAATCCAAGGCTAACACCCCATCCAAAAACCAAGTTGTATCATTCTTGGGGGAAAAGTCTATTACCTATAAATTTGAAGTCTAATACCAACTAAAAGGGCTTGGATATGAAAAAGGTTAGAAATCTAAGGCTAATACTCATTTAAATGGGGATCGTGGAGTCAGGACCAATTTGTTCGAAAATCCAAGGCTAACACCCCCTCCAAAAACCAAGTTCAATCATTTGTGGGGGAAAAGTCTATTACCCTTAAATTTGAAGTCTAATACCAACTAAAAGGTATTGGATATGAACAAGGCTAGAAATCTAAGGCTAATACACATTTAAAATGGGGCTCGTCAAGTCAGGACCAATTTGTCTGAAAATCCAAGGCTAACACCCCCTCCAAAAACAAAGTTCTATCATTTTGGGGGGAAAAGTCTATTACCCATAAATTTGAAGTCTAATACCAACTAAAAGGTATTGGATATGAAAAAGGTTAGAAATATAAGGCTAATACTCATTTAAAATCGGGCTCGTGAAGGCAGGACCAATTTGTCCGAAAATCCAAGGCTAACACCCCATCCAAAAACCAAGTTGTATCATTCTTGGGGGAAAAGTCTATTACCTATAAATTTGAAGTCTAATACCAACTAAAAGGGCTTGGATATGAAAAAGGTTAGAAATCTAAGGCTAATACTCATTTAAATGGGGATCGTGGAGTCAGGACCAATTTGTTCGAAAATCCAAGGCTAACACCCCCTCCAAAAACCAAGTTCAATCATTTGTGGGGGAAAAGTCTATTACCCTTAAATTTGAAGTCTAATACCAACTAAAAGGTATTGGATATGAACAAGGCTATAAATATAAGGCTAATACACATTTAAAATGGGGCTCGTCAAGTCAGGACCAATTTGTCTGAAAATCCAAGGCTAACACCCCCTCCAAAAACCAAGTTCTATCATTTTGGGGGGAAAAGTCTATTACCCATAAATTTGAAGTCTAATACCAACTAAAAGGTATTGGATATGAACAAGGTTAGAAATCTAAGGCTAATACTCAATTAAAATGGGGCTCGTCAAGTCAGGACCAATTTGTCTGAAAATCCAAGGCTAACACCCCCTCCAAAAACCAAGTTCTATCATTTTGGGGGGAAAAGTCTATTAACCATAAATTTGAAGTCTAATACCAACTAAAAGGTATTGGATATGAACAAGGTTAGAAATCTAAGGCTAATACTCATTTAAAATGGGGTTCGTCGAGCCAGGACCAATTTGTCCGAAAATCCAAGGCTAACACCCCCTCCAAAAACCAAGTTCAATCATTTGAGGGGGAAAAGTCTATTACCCATAAATTTGAAGTCTAATACCAACTAAAAGGTATTGGATATGAACAAGGTAAGAAATCTAAGGCTAATACTCATTTAAAATGGGGCTCATCAAGTCAGGACCAATTTATCTGAAAATCCAAGGCTAACACCCCCTCCAAAAACCATGTTCTATCATTTTGGGGGGAAAAGTCTATTACCCTTAAATTTGAAGTTTAATACCAACTAAAAGGTATTAGATATGAACAAGGTTAGAAATGTAAGGCTAATACTCATTTAAAATGGGGCTCGTGAAGTCAGGACCAATTTGTCCAAAAATCCAAGGCTAACACCCCTCGAAAAACCAAGTTCTATCATTTTGGGGGGAAAAGTCTATTACCCATAAATTTGAAGTCTAATACAAACTAAAGGTATTGGATATGAACAAGGTTAGAAATCTAAGGCTAATACTCATTTAAAATGGGGCTCGTGAAGTCAGGATCAATTTGTCCGAAAATACAAGGCTAACACCCCCTCCAAAAACCAAGTTCAATCATTTGTGGGGGAAAAGTCTATTACCCATAAATTTGAAGTCTAATACCAACTAAAAGGTATTGGATATGAACAAGGTTAGAAATCTAAGGCTAACACTCATTTAAAATGGGGCTCGTCAAGTCAGGACCAATTTGTCTGAAAATCCAAGCCTAACACCCCCTCCAAAATTCAAGTTCTATCATTTTGGGGGGAAAAGTCTATTACCCATAAATTTGAAGTCTAATACCAACTAAAAGGTATTGGATATGAACAAGGTTATAAATCTAAGGCTAATACTCATTTAAAATAGGGCTCGTGAAGTCAGGACCAATTTGTCTGAAAATCCAAGGCTAACACACCCTCCAAAAACCAAGTTCTATCATTTTAGGGGGAAAAGTCTATTACCCATAAATTTGAAGTCTAATACCAACTAAAAGGTATTGGATATGAACAATGTTACAAATCTAAGGCTAATACTCATTTAAAATGGGGCTCGTCAAGTCAGGACCAATTTGTCTGAAAATCCAAGGCTAACACCCCCTCCAAAAACCAAGTTCAATCATTTGTGGGGGAAAAGTCTATTACCCATAAATTTGAAGTCTAATACCAACTAAAAGGTATTGGATATGAACAAGGTTAGAAATCTAAGGCTAATACTCATTTAAAATGGGGCTCGTCAAGTCAGGACCAATTTGTCTGAAAATCCAAGCCTAACACCCCCTCCAAAATTCAAGTTCTATCATTTTGGGGGGAAAAGACTATTACCCATAAATTTGAAGTCTAATACCAACTAAAAGGTATTGGATATGAACAAGGTTAGAAATCTAAGGCTAATACTCATTTAAAATGGGGCTCGTGAAGGCAGGACCAATTTGTCCAAAAATCCAAGGCTAACACCCCCTCCAAAAACCAAGTTATATCATTTTTAGGGGAAAGGTCTATTACCTATAAATTTGAAGTCTAATACCAACTAAAAGGGCTTGGATATGAACAAGGTTAGAAATCTAAGGCCAATACTCATTTAAAATAGGGCTCGTGAAGTCAGGACCAATTTGTCTGAAAATCCAAGGCCAACACCCCCTCCAAAAACAAAGTTCAATAATGTTTGGGGGAAAAGTCTATTACCTATAAATTTGAAGTCTAATACCAACTAAAAGGTATTGGATATGAACAAGGTTATAAATCTAAGGCTAATACTCATTTAAAATTGGGCTCGTCGAGTCAGGACCAATTTGTCCGAAAATCCAAGGCTAACACCCCCTCCAAAAACCAAGTTCAATCATTTGTGGGGGAAAAGTCTATTACCCATAAATTTGAAGTCTAATACCAACTAAAAGGTATTGGATATGAACAAGGTTAGAAATCTAAGGCTAATACTCATTTAAAATGGGGCTCATCAAGTCAGGACCAATTTATCTGAAAATCCAAGGCTAACACCCCCTCCAAAAACCATGTTCTATCATTTTGGGGGGAAAAGTCTATTACCCTTAAATTTGAAGTTTAATACCAACTAAAAGGTATTAGATATGAACAAGGTTAGAAATGTAAGGCTAATACTCATTTAAAATGGGGCTCGTGAAGTCAGGACCAATTTGTCCAAAAATCCAAGGCTAACACCCCTCGAAAAACCAAGTTCTATCATTTTGGGGGGAAAAGTCTATTACCCATAAATTTGAAGTCTAATACAAACTAAAGGTATTGGATATGAACAAGGTTAGAAATCTAAGGCTAATACTCATTTAAAATGGGGCTCGTGAAGTCAGGATCAATTTGTCCGAAAATACAAGGCTAACACCCCCTCCAAAAACCAAGTTCAATCATGTTAGGGGGGAAAAAGTCTATTACCCATAAATTTGAAGTCTAATACCAACTAAAAGGTATTGGATATGAACAATGTTACAAATCTAAGGCTAATACTCATTTAAAATGGGGCTCGTCAAGTCAGGACCAATTTGTCTGAAAATCCAAGGCTAACACACCCTCCAAAAATCAAGTTCTATCATTTTAGGGGGAAAAGTCTATTACCCATAAATTTGAAGTCTAATACCAACTAAAAGGTATTGGATATGAACAATGTTACAAATCTAAGGCTAATACTCATTTAAAATGGGGCTCGTCAAGTCAGGACCAATTTGTCTGAAAATCCAAGGCTAACACCCCCTCCAAAAACCAAGTTCAATCATTTGTGGGGGAAAAGTCTATTACCCATAAATTTGTAGTCTAATACCAACTAAAAGGTATTGGATATGAACAAGGTTAGAAATCTAAGGCTAATACTCATTTAAAATGGGGCTCGTCAAGTCAGGACCAATTTGTCTGAAAATCCAAGCCTAACACCCCCTCCAAAATTCAAGTTCTATCATTTTGGGGGGAAAAGTCTATTACCCATAAATTTGAAGTCTAATACCAACTAAAAGGTATTGGATATGAACAAGGTTATAAATCTAAGGCTAATACTCATTTAAAATAGGGCTCGTGAAGTCGGGACCAATTTGTCACGAAAATCCAAGGCTAACACCCCCTCCAAAAACCAAGTTCTATCATTTTGGGGGGAAAAGTCTATTACCCATAAATTTGAAGTCTAATACCAACAAAAAGGTATTTGATATGAACAAGGTTAGAAATCTAAGGCTAATACTCATTTAAAATGGGGCTCGTCAAGTCAGGACCAATTTATCTGAAAATCCAAGGCTAACACCCCCTCCAAAAACCAAGTTCTATCATTTTGGGGGGAAAAGTCTATTAACCATAAATTTGAAGTCTAATACCAACTAAAAGGTATTGGATATGAACAAGGTTAGAAATCTAAGGCTAATACTCATTTAAAATGGGGCTCGTCGAGTCAGGACCAATTTGTCCGAAAATCCAAGGCTAACTCCCCCTCCAAAAACCAAGTTGTATCATTTTTGGGGGAAAGTCTATTACCTATAAATTTGAAGTCTAATACCAACTAAAAGGGCTTGAATATGAAAAAGGTTAGAAATATAAGGCTAATACTCATTTAAAATGGGGATCGTGGAGTCAGGACCAATTTGTCCGAAAATCCAAGGCTAACACCCCCTCCAAAAACAAAGTTCAATCATTTGTGGGGGAAAAGTATATTACCCTTAAATTTGAAGTCTAATACCAACTAAAAGGTATTGGATATGAAAAAGGACAGAAATCTAAGGCTAATACTCATTTAAAATGGGGCTCATCAAGTCAGGACCAATTTGTCTGAAAATCCAAGGCTAACACCCCCTCCAAAATTCAAGTTCTATCATTTTGGGGGGAAAAGTCTATTACCCATAAATTTGAAGTCTAATACCAACTAAAAGGTATTGGATATGAACAAGGTTAGAAATCTAAGGCTAATACTCATTTAAAATGGGGGCTCGTCAAGTCGGGACCAATTTGTCACGAAAATCCAAGGCTAACACCCCTCCAAAAACCAAGTTCTATCATTTTTGGGGGGGAAAAGTCTATTAACCATAAATTTGAAGTCTAATACCAACTAAAAGGTATTGGATATGAACAAGGTTAGAAATCTAAGGCTAATACTCATTTAAAATGGGGCTCGTCGAGTCAGGACCAATTTGTCCGAAAATCCAAGGCTAACACCCCCTCCAAAAACCAAGTTCAATCATTTGTGGGGGAAAAGTCTATTACCCATAAATTTGAAGTCTAATACCAACTAAAAGGTATTGGATATGAACAAGGTTAGAAATCTAAGGCTAATACTCATTTAAAATGGGGCTCGTCAAGTCAGGACCAATTTGTTTGAAAATCCAAGGCTAACACCCCCTCCAAAAACCAAGTTCTATCATTTTGGGGGGAAAAGTCTATTACCCATAAATTTGAAGTATAATACCAACTTAAAGGTATTGGATATGAACAAGGTTATAAATCTAAGGCTAATACTCATTTAAGATGGGGGCTCGTGAAGGCGGGACCAATTTGTCCGAAAATCCAAGGCTAACACCCCCTCCAAAAACCAAGTTCAATCATGTTTGGGGGAAAAGTCTATTACCCATAAATTTGTAGTCTAATACCAACTAAAAGGTATTGTATATGAACAAGGTTAGAAATATAAGGCTAATACTCATTTAAAATGGGGCTCGTGAAGGCAGGACCAATTTCTCCGAAAATCCAAGGCTAACACCCCCTCCAAAAACCAAGTTGTATCATTTTTGGGGGAAAAGTCTATTACCTATAAATTTGAAGTCTAATACCAACTAAAAGGGCTTGCATATGAAAAAGGTTAGAAATCTAAGGCTAATACTCATTTAAACTGGGGATCGTGGAGTCAGGACCAATTTGTCCGAAAATCCAAGGCTAACATCCCCTCTAAAAACCAAGTTCAATCATTTGTGGGGGAAAAGTCTATTACCCTTAAATTTGAAGTCTAATACCAACTAAAAGGTATTGGATATGAACAAGGTTAGAAATCTAAGGCTAATACTCATTTAAAATGGGGCTCATCAAGTCAGGACCAATTTGTCTGAAAATCCAAGGCTAACTCCCCCTCCAAAATTCAAGTTCTATCATTTTGGGGGGAAAAGTCTATTACCCATAAATTTGAAGTCTAATACCAACTAAAAGGTATTGGATATGAACAAGGTAAGAAATATAAGGCTAATACTCATTTAAAATAGGGCTCGTGAAGTCAGGACCAATTTGTCTGAAAATCCAAGGCTAACACCCCCTCCAAAAACCAAGTTCTATCATTTTGGGGGGAAAAGTCTATTACCCATAAATTTGAAGTCTAATACCAACAAAAAGGTATTGGATATGAACAAGGTTAGAAATCTAAGGCTAATACTCAATTAAAATGGGGGCTCGTCAAGTCGGGGACCAATTTGTCTGAAAATCCAAGGCTAACACCCCCTCCAAAAACCAAGTTCTATCATTTTGGGGGGAAAAGTCTATTAACCATAAATTTGAAGTCTAATACCAACTAAAAGGTATTGATATGAACAAGGTTAGAAATCTAAGGCTAATACTCATTTAAAATGGGGCTCGTCGAGCCAGGACCAATTTGTCCGAAAATCCAAGGCTAACACCCCCTCCAAAAACCAAGTTCAATCATTTGAGGGGGAAAAGTCTATTACCCGTAAATTTGAAGTCTAATACCAACTAAAAGGTATTGGATATGAACAAGGTTAGAAATCTAAGGCTAATACTCATTTAAAATGGAGCTCATCAAGTCAGGACCAATTTATCTGAAAATCCAAGGATAACACCCCCTCCAAAAACCATGTTCTATCATTTTGGGCGGAAAAGTCTATTACCCTTAAATTTGAAGTTTAATACCAACTAAAAGGTATTAGATATGAACAAGGTTAGAAATGTAAGGCTAATACTCATTTAAAATGGGGCTCGTGAAGTCAGGACCAATTTGTCCAAAAATTCAAGGCTAACACCCCCTCGAAAAACCAAGTTCTATCATTTTGGGGGGAAAAGTCTATTACCCATAAATTTGAAGTCTAATACAAACTAAAAGGTATTGGATATGAACAAGGTTAGAAATATAAGGCTAATACTCATTTAAAATGGGGCTCGTGAAGTCAGGATCAATTTGTCCAAAAATCCAATGCTAACACACCCTCCAAAAACCAACTTGTATCATTTTTGGGGGGAAAGGTCTATTACCCATAAATTTGAAGTCTAATAACAACTAAAAGGGATTGGATATGAACAAGGTTAGAAATCTAAGGCTAATACTCATTTAAAATGGGGCTCGTGAAGTCAGGACCAATTTGTCCGAAAATTCAAGGCTAACACCCCCTCCAAAAACCAAGTTCTATCATTTACGGGGGAAAAGTCTATTACCCATAAATTTGAAGTATAATACCAAAAAAAAGGTATTGGATATGAACAAGGTTAGAAATCTAAGGCTAATACTCATTTAAAATGGGGCTCATCGAGTCAGGACCAATTTGTCACGAAAATCCAAGGCTAACACCCCCTCGAAAAACCAAGTTCTATCATTTTAGGGGGGAAAAGTCTATTACCCATAAATTTGAAGTCTAATACCAACTAAAAGGTATTGGATATGAACAAGGTTAGAAATCTAAGGCTAATACTCATTTAAAATGGGCTCGTGAAGTCAGGACCAATTTGTCCGAAAATCCAAGGCTAACACCCCCTCGAAAAACCAAGTTCTATGATTTTGGGGGGAAAAGTCTATTACCCATAAATTTGAAGTCTAATACAAACTAAAAGGTATTGGATATGAACAAGGTTAGAAATCTAAGGCTAATACTCATTTAAAATGGGGCTCATGAAGTCAGGACCAATTTGTCCGAAAATCCAATGCTAACACCCCCTCCAAAAACCAAGTTCTATCCTTTTGGGGGGAAAAGTCTATTACCCATAAATTTGAAGTCTAATACCAACTAAAAGGGATTGCATATGAACAAGGTTAGAAATCTAAGGCTAATACTCATTTAAAATGGGGTTCGTCGAGTCAGGACCAATTTGTCCGAAAATCCAAGGCTAACACCCCCTCCAAAAACCAAGTTCAATCATTTTGGGGGGAAAAGTCTATTACCCATAAACATGAAGTCTAATACCAACTAAAAGGTATTGTATATGAACAAGGTTAGAAATATAAGGCTAATACTCATTTAAAATGGGGCTCGCCAAGTCAGGACCAATTTGTCCGAAAATCCAAGGCTAACACCCCCTCCAAAAACCAAGTTCTATCCTTTTGGGGGGAAAAGTCTATTACCCATAAATTTGAAGTCTAATACCAACTAAAAGGGATTGCATATAAACAAGGTTAGAAATCTAAGGCTAATACGCATTTAAAATGGGGTTCGTCGAGTCAGGACCAATTTGTCCGAAAATCCAAGGCTAACACCCCATCCAAAAACCAAGTTCTATCATTTTTGGGGGAAAGTCTATTACCCATAAATTTGAAGTCTAATACCAACAAAAAGGTATTGGATATGAACAAGGTTAGAAATCTAAGGCTAATACTCATTTAAAATGGGGCTCGTCGAGTCAGGACCAATTTGTCTGAAAATCCAAAGCTAACACCCCCTCCAAAAACCAAGTTCAATCATGTTTGGGGGAAAAGTTTATTACCCCTAAATTTGAAGTCTAATACCAAATAAAAGGTATTAGATATGAACAAGGTTAGAAATCTAAGGCTAATACTCATTTAAAATGGGGCTCGTGAAGTCAGGACCAATTTGTCCGAAAATCCAAGGCTAACACCCCCTCGAAAAACCAAGTTCTATCATTTTGGGGGGGAAAGTCTATTACCCATAAATTTGAAGTCTAATACCAAAAAAAAGGTATTGGATATGAACAAGGTTAGAAATCTAAGGCTAATACTCATTTAAAATGGGACTCGTCGAGTTAGTACCAATTTATCTGAAAATCCAAGGCTAACACCCCCTCCAAAAACCAAGTTCTATCATTTTTGGGGGAAAAGTCTATTACCCATAAATTTGAAGTATAATACCAACTAAAAGGGATTGGATATGAACAAGGTTATAAATCTAAGGCTAATACTCATTTAAGATGGGGCTCGTGAAGGCAGGACCAATTTGTCCGAAAATCCAAGGCTAACACCCCCTCCAAAAACCAAGTTCAATCATGTTTGGGGGAAAAGTCTATTACCCATAAATTTGTAGTCTAATACCAACTAAAAGGTATTGTATATGAACAAGGTTAGAAATATAAGGCTAATACTCATTTAAAATGGGGCTCGTGAAGGCAGGACCAATTTCTCCGAAAATCCAAGGCTAACACCCCCTCCAAAAACCAAGTTGTATCATTTTTGGGGGAAAAGTCTATTACCTATAAATTTGAAGTCTAATACCAACTAAAAGGGCTTGCATATGAAAAAGGTTAGAAATCTAAGGCTAATACTCATTTAAACTGGGGATCGTGGAGTCAGGACCAATTTGTCCGAAAATCCAAGGCTAACATCCCCTCTAAAAACCAAGTTCAATCATTTGTGGGGGAAAAGTCTATTACCCTTAAATTTGAAGTCTAATACCAACTAAAAGGTATTGGATATGAACAAGGTTAGAAATCTAAGGCTAATACTCATTTAAAATGGGGCTCATCAAGTCAGGACCAATTTGTCTGAAAATCCAAGGCTAACTCCCCCTCCAAAATTCAAGTTCTATCATTTTGGGGGGAAAAGTCTATTACCCATAAATTTGAAGTCTAATACCAACTAAAAGGTATTGGATATGAACAAGGTAAGAAATATAAGGCTAATACTCATTTAAAATAGGGCTCGTGAAGTCAGGACCAATTTGTCTGAAAATCCAAGGCTAACACCCCCTCCAAAAACCAAGTTCTATCATTTTGGGGGGAAAAGTCTATTACCCATAAATTTGAAGTCTAATACCAACAAAAAGGTATTGGATATGAACAAGGTTAGAAATCTAAGGCTAATACTCAATTAAAATGGGGCTCGTCAAGTCAGGACCAATTTGTCTGAAAATCCAAGGCTAACACCCCCTCCAAAAACCAAGTTCTATCATTTTGGGGGGAAAAGTCTATTAACCATAAATTTGAAGTCTAATACCAACTAAAAGGTATTGATATGAACAAGGTTAGAAATCTAAGGCTAATACTCATTTAAAATGGGGCTCGTCGAGCCAGGACCAATTTGTCCGAAAATCCAAGGCTAACACCCCCTCCAAAAACCAAGTTCAATCATTTGAGGGGGAAAAGTCTATTACCCGTAAATTTGAAGTCTAATACCAACTAAAAGGTATTGGATATGAACAAGGTTAGAAATCTAAGGCTAATACTCATTTAAAATGGAGCTCATCAAGTCAGGACCAATTTATCTGAAAATCCAAGGCTAACACCCCCTCCAAAAACCATGTTCTATCATTTTGGGCGGAAAAGTCTATTACCCTTAAATTTGAAGTTTAATACCAACTAAAAGGTATTAGATATGAACAAGGTTAGAAATGTAAGGCTAATACTCATTTAAAATGGGGCTCGTGAAGTCAGGACCAATTTGTCCAAAAATTCAAGGCTAACACCCCCTCGAAAAACCAAGTTCTATCATTTTGGGGGGAAAAGTCTATTACCCATAAATTTGAAGTCTAATACAAACTAAAAGGTATTGGATATGAACAAGGTTAGAAATATAAGGCTAATACTCATTTAAAATGGGGCTCGTGAAGTCAGGATCAATTTGTCCAAAAATCCAATGCTAACACACCCTCCAAAAACCAACTTGTATCATTTTGGGGGGAAAGGTCTATTACCCATAAATTTGAAGTCTAATAACAACTAAAAGGGATTGGATATGAACAAGGTTAGAAATCTAAGGCTAATACTCATTTAAAATGGGGCTCGTGAAGTCAGGACCAATTTGTCCGAAAATTCAAGGCTAACACCCCCTCCAAAAACCAAGTTCTATCATTTACGGGGGAAAAGTCTATTACCCATAAATTTGAAGTATAATACCAAAAAAAAGGTATTGGATATGAACAAGGTTAGAAATCTAAGGCTAATACTCATTTAAAATGGGGCTCATCGAGTCAGGACCAATTTGTCTGAAAATCCAAGGCTAACACCCCCTCGAAAAACCAAGTTCTATCATTTTAGGGGGAAAAGTCTATTACCCATAAATTTGAAGTCTAATACCAACTAAAAGGTATTGGATATGAACAAGGTTAGAAATCTAAGGCTAATACTCATTTAAAATGGGCTCGTGAAGTCAGGACCAATTTGTCCGAAAATCCAAGGCTAACACCCCCTCGAAAAACCAAGTTCTATGATTTTGGGGGGAAAAGTCTATTACCCATAAATTTGAAGTCTAATACAAACTAAAAGGTATTGGATATGAACAAGGTTAGAAATCTAAGGCTAATACTCATTTAAAATGGGGCTCATGAAGTCGGGGACCAATTTGTCCGAAAATCCAATGCTAACACCCCTCCAAAAACCAAGTTCTATCCTTTTTGGGGGGAAAAGTCTATTACCCATAAATTTGAAGTCTAATACCAACTAAAAAGGGATTGCATATGAACAAGGTTAGAAATCTAAGGCTAATACTCATTTAAAATGGGGTTCGTCGAGTCAGGACCAATTTGTCCGAAAATCCAAGGCTAACACCCCCTCCAAAAACCAAGTTCAATCATTTTGGGGGGAAAAGTCTATTACCCATAAACATGAAGTCTAATACCAACTAAAAGGTATTGTATATGAACAAGGTTAGAAATATAAGGCTAATACTCATTTAAAATGGGGCTCGCCAAGTCAGGACCAATTTGTCCGAAAATCCAAGGCTAACACCCCCTCCAAAAACCAAGTTCTATCCTTTTGGGGGGAAAAGTCTATTACCCATAAATTTGAAGTCTAATACCAACTAAAAGGGATTGCATATAAACAAGGTTAGAAATCTAAGGCTAATACGCATTTAAAATGGGGTTCGTCGAGTCAGGACCAATTTGTCCGAAAATCCAAGGCTAACACCCCATCCAAAAACCAAGTTCTATCATTTTTGGGGGGAAAGTCTATTACCCATAAATTTGAAGTCTAATACCAACAAAAAGGTATTGGATATGAACAAGGTTAGAAATCTAAGGCTAATACTCATTTAAAATGGGGCTCGTCGAGTCAGGACCAATTTGTCTGAAAATCCAAAGCTAACACCCCCTCCAAAAACCAAGTTCAATCATGTTTGGGGGAAAAGTTTATTACCCCTAAATTTGAAGTCTAATACCAAATAAAAGGTATTAGATATGAACAAGGTTAGAAATCTAAGGCTAATACTCATTTAAAATGGGGCTCGTGAAGTCGGGACCAATTTGTCCGAAAATCCAAGGCTAACACCCCCTCGAAAAAACCAAGTTCTATCATTTTGGGGGGGAAAGTCTATTACCCATAAATTTGAAGTCTAATACCAAAAAAAAGGTATTGGATATGAACAAGGTTAGAAATCTAAGGCTAATACTCATTTAAAATGGGACTCGTCGAGTTAGTACCAATTTATCTGAAAATCCAAGGCTAACACCCCCTCCAAAAACCAAGTTCTATCATTTTTGGGGGAAAAGTCTATTACCCATAAATTTGAAGTATAATACCAACTAAAAGGGATTGGATATGAACAAGGTTAGAAATCTAAGGCTAATACTCATTTAAAATGGGGCTCGTGAAGTCAGGACCAATTTGTCCGAAAATCCAAGGCTAACACCCCCTCCAAAAACCAAGTTCTATCCTTTTGGGGGGAAAAGTCTATTACCCATAAATTTGAAGTCTAATACCAACTAAAAAGGGATTGCATATGAACAAGGTTAGAAATCTAAGGCTAATACTCATTTAAAATGGGGTTTGTCGAGTCGAGACCAATTTGTCCGAAAATCCAAGGCTAACACCCCCTCCAAAAACCAAGTTCAATCATTTTTGGGGGGGAAAAGTCTATTACCCATAAACATGAAGTCTAATACCAACTAAAAGGTATTGTATATGAACAAGGTTAGAAATATAAGGCTAATACTCATTTAAAATGGGGCTCGCCAAGTCAGGACCAATTTGTCCGAAAATCCAAGGCTAACACCCCATCCAAAAACCAAGTTCTATCATTTTTGGGGGGAAAGTCTATTACCCATAAATTTGAAGTCTAATACCAACAAAAAGGGATTGGATATGAACAAGGTTAGAAATCTAAGGCTAATACTCATTTAAAATGGGGCTCGTGAAGTCAGGACCAATTTGTCCGAAAATTCAAGGCTAACACCCCCTCCAAAAACCAAGTTCTATCATTTACGGGGGAAAAGTCTATTACCCATAAATTTGAAGTATAATACCAAAAAAAAGGTATTGGATATGAGCAAGGTTAGAAATCTAAGGCTAATACTCATTTAAAATGGGGCTCATCGAGTCAGGACCAATTTGTCTGAAAATCCAAGGCTAACACCCCCTCGAAAAACCAAGTTCTATCATTTTAGGGGGAAAAGTCTATTACCCATAAATTTGAAGTCTAATACCAACTAAAAGGTATTGGATATGAACAAGGTTAGAAATCTAAGGCTAATACTCATTTAAAATGGGCTCGTGAAGTCAGGACCAATTTGTTCGAAAATCCAAGGCTAACACCCCCTCGAAAAACCAAGTTCTATGATTTTGGGGGGAAAAGTCTATTACCCATAAATTTGAAGTCTAATACAAACTAAAAGGTATTGGATATGAACAAGGTTAGAAATCTAAGGCTAATACTCATTTAAAATGGGGCTCGTGAAGTCAGGACCAATTTGTCCGAAAATCCAAGGCTAACACCCCCTCGAAAAACCAAGTTCTATCATTTTGGGGGGGAAAGTCTATTACCCATAAATTTGAAGTCTAATACCAAAAAAAAGGTATTGGATATGAACAAGGTTAGAAATCTAAGGCTAATACTCATTTAAAATGGGCTCGTGAAGTCAGGACCAATTTGTTCGAAAATCCAAGGCTAACACCCCCTCGAAAAACCAAGTTCTATGATTTTGGGGGGAAAAGTCTATTACCCATAAATTTGAAGTCTAATACAAACTAAAAGGTATTGGATATGAACAAGGTTAGAAATCTAAGGCTAATACTCATTTAAAATGGGGCTCGTGAAGTCAGGACCAATTTGTCCGAAAATCCAAGGCTAACACCCCCTCGAAAAAACCAAGTTCTATCATTTTTGGGGGGAAAGTCTATTACCCATAAATTTGAAGTCTAATACCAAAAAAAAGGTATTGGATATGAACAAGGTTAGAAATCTAAGGCTAATACTCATTTAAAATGGGACTCGTCGAGTTAGGACCAATTTATCTGAAAATCCAAGGCTAACACCCCCTCCAAAAACCAAGTTCTATCATTTTTGGGGGAAAAGTCTATTACCCATAAATTTGAAGTATAATACCAACTAAAAGGGATTGGATATGAACAAGGTTATAAATCTAAGGCTAATACTCATTTAAAATGGGGCTCGTGAAGTCGGGGACCAATTTGTCCGAAAATCCAAGGCTAACACCCCCTCCAAAAACCAAGTTCTATCCTTTTGGGGGGAAAAGTCTATTACCCATAAATTTGAAGTCTAATACCAACTAAAAGGGATTGCATATGAACAAGGTTAGAAATCTAAGGCTAATACTCATTTAAAATGGGGTTTGTCGAGTCAGGACCAATTTGTCCGAAAATCCAAGGCTAACACCCCCTCCAAAAACCAAGTTCAATCATTTTGGGGGGAAAAGTCTATTAACCATAAACATGAAGTCTAATACCAACTAAAAGGTATTGTATATGAACAAGGTTAGAAATATAAGGCTAATACTCATTTAAAATGGGGCTCGCCAAGTCAGGACCAATTTGTCCGAAAATCCAAGGCTAACACCCCATCCAAAAACCAAGTTCTATCATTTTTGGGGGGAAAGTCTATTACCCATAAATTTGAAGTCTAATACCAACAAAAAGGTATTGGATATGAACAAGGTTAGAAATCTAAGGCTAATACTCATTTAAAATGGGGCTCGTCGAGTCAGGACCAATTTGTCTGAAAATCCAAGGCTAACATCCCCTCCAAAAACTAAGTTCAATCATGTTTGGGGGAAAAGTTTATTACCCCTAAATTTGAAGTCTAATACCAAATAAAAGGTATTAGATATGAACAAGGTTAGAAATCTAAGGCTAATACTCATTTAAAATGGGGCTCGTGAAGTCAGGACCAATTTGTCCGAAAATCCAAGGCTAACACCCCATCCAAAAACCAAGTTCTATCATTTTTGGGGGGAAAGTCTATTACCCATAAATTTGAAGTCTAATACCAACAAAAAGGGATTGGATATGAACAAGGTTAGAAATCTAAGGCTAATACTCATTTAAAATGGGGCTCGTGAAGTCAGGACCAATTTGTCCGAAAATTCAAGGCTAACACCCCCTCCAAAAACCAAGTTCTATCATTTACGGGGGAAAAGTCTATTACCCATAAATTTGAAGTATAATACCAAAAAAAAGGTATTGGATATGAACAAGGTTAGAAATCTAAGGCTAATACTCATTTAAAATGGGGCTCATCGAGTCAGGACCAATTTGTCCGAAAATCCAAGGCTAACACCCCCTCCAAAAACCAAGTTCTATCATTTTAGGGGGAAAAGTCTATTACCCATAAATTTGAAGTCTAATACCAACTAAAAGGTATTGGATATGAACAAGGTTAGAAATCTAAGGCTAATACTCATTTAAAATGGGCTCGTGAAGTCAGGACCAATTTGTCCGAAAATCCAAGGCTAACACCCCCTCGAAAAACCAAGTTCTATGATTTTGGGGGGAAAAGTCTATTACCCATAAATTTGAAGTCTAATACAAACTAAAAGGTATTGGATATGAACAAGGTTAGAAATCTAAGGCTAATACTCATTTAAAATGGGGCTCGTGAAGTCAGGACCAATTTGTCCGAAAATCCAAGGCTAACACCCCCTCGAAAAACCAAGTTCTATCATTTTGGGGGGGAAAGTCTATTACCCATAAATTTGAAGTCTAATAACAAAAAAAAGGTATTGGATATGAACAAGGTTAGAAATCTAAGGCTAATACTCATTTAAAATGGGACTCGTCGAGTTAGGACCAATTTATCTGAAAATCCAAGGCTAACACCCCTCCAAAAACCAAGTTCTATCATTTTTTGGGGGGAAAAGTCTATTACCCATAAATTTGAAGTATAATACCAACTAAAAGGGATTGGATATGAACAAGGTTAGAAATCTAAGGCTAATACTCATTTAAAATGGGGCTCGTGAAGTCAGGACCAATTTGTCCGAAAATCCAAGGCTAACACCCCCTCCAAAAACCAAGTTCTATCCTTTTGGGGGGAAAAGTCTATTACCCATAAATTTGAAGTCTAATACCAACTAAAAGGGATTGCATATGAACAAGGTTAGAAATCTAAGGCTAATACTCATTTAAAATGGGGTTTGTCGAGTCAGGACCAATTTGTCCGAAAATCCAAGGCTAACACCCCCTCCAAAAACCAAGTTCAATCATTTTGGGGGGAAAAGTCTATTAACCATAAACATGAAGTCTAATACCAACTAAAAGGTATTGTATATGAACAAGGTTAGAAATATAAGGCTAATACTCATTTAAAATGGGGCTCGCCAAGTCAGGACCAATTTGTCCGAAAATCCAAGGCTAACACCCCCTCGAAAAACCAAGTTCTATCATTTTTGGGGGGAAAGTCTATTACCCATAAATTTGAAGGCTAATACCAACAAAAAGGTATTGGATATGAACAAGGTTAGAAATCTAAGGCTAATACTCATTTAAAATGGGGCTCGTCGAGTCAGGACCAATTTGTCTGAAAATCCAAGGCTAACACCCCTTCCAAAAACCAAGTTCAATCATGTTTGGGGGAAAAGTTTATTACCCCTAAATTTGAAGTCTAATACCAAATAAAAGGTATTAGATATGAAAAAGGTTAGAAATCTAAGGCTAATACTCATTTAAAATGGGGCTCGTGAAGTCAGGACCAATTTGTCCGAAAATCCAAGGCTAACACCCCCTCCAAAAACCAAGTTCTATCCTTTTGGGGGGAAAAGTCTATTACCCATAAATTTGAAGTCTAATACCAACTAAAAGGGATTGCATATGAACAAGGTTAGAAATCTAAGGCTAATACTCATTTAAAATGGGGTTTGTCGAGTCAGGACCAATTTGTCCGAAAATCCAAGGCTAACACCCCCTCCAAAAACCAAGTTCAATCATTTTGGGGGGAAAAGTCTATTACCCATAAACATGAAGTCTAATACCAACTAAAAGGTATTGTATATGAACAAGGTTAGAAATATAAGGCTAATACTCATTTAAAATGGGGCTCGCCAAGTCAGGACCAATTTGTCCGAAAATCCAAGGCTAACACCCCATCCAAAAACCAAGTTCTATCATTTTTGGGGGGAAAGTCTATTACCCATAAATTTGAAGTCTAATACCAACAAAAAGGGATTGGATATGAACAAGGTTAGAAATCTAAGGCTAATACTCATTTAAAATGGGGCTCGTGAAGTCAGGACCAATTTGTCCGAAAATTCAATGCTAACACCCCTTCCAAAAACCAAGTTCTATCATTTACGGGGGGAAAAGTCTATTACCCATAAATTTGAAGTATAATACCAAAAAAAAGGTATTGGATATGAACAAGGTTAGAAATCTAAGGCTAATACTCATTTAAAATGGGGCTCATCGAGTCGGGGACCAATTTGTCCGAAAATCCAAGGCTAACACCCCCTCGAAAAACCAAGTTCTATCATTTTTAGGGGGGAAAAGTCTATTACCCATAAATTTGAAGTCTAATACCAACTAAAAGGTATTGGATATGAACAAGGTTAGAAATCTAAGGCTAATACTCATTTAAAATGGGCTCGTGAAGTCGGGGACCAATTTGTTCGAAAATCCAAGGCTAACACCCCCTCGAAAAACCAAGTTCTATGATTTTGGGGGGAAAAGTCTATTACCCATAAATTTGAAGTCTAATACAAACTAAAAGGTATTGGATATGAACAAGGTTAGAAATCTAAGGCTAATACTCATTTAAAATGGGGCTCGTGAAGTCAGGACCAATTTGTCCGAAAATCCAAGGCTAACACCCCCTCGAAAAACCAAGTTCTATCATTTTGGGGGGGAAAGTCTATTACCCATAAATTTGAAGTCTAATACCAAAAAAAAGGTATTGGATATGAACAAGGTTAGAAATATAAGGCTAATACTCATTTAAAATGGGACTCGTCGAGTTAGGACCAATTTATCTGAAAATCCAAGGCTAACACCCCCTCCAAAAACCAAGTTCTATCATTTTTGGGGGAAAAGTCTATTACCCATAAATTTGAAGTATAATACCAACTAAAAGGGATTGGATATGAACAAGGTTATAAATCTAAGGCTAATACTCATTTAAAATGGGGCTCGTGAAGTCAGGACCAATTTGTCCGAAAATCCAAGGCTAACACCCCCTCCAAAAACCAAGTTCTATCCTTTTGGGGGGAAAAGTCTATTACCCATAAATTTGAAGTCTAATACCAACTAAAAGGGATTGCATATGAACAAGGTTAGAAATCTAAGGCTAATACTCATTTAAAATGGGGTTTGTCGAGTCAGGACCAATTTGTCCGAAAATCCAAGGCTAACACCCCCTCCAAAAACCAAGTTCAATCATTTTGGGGGGAAAAGTCTATTAACCATAAACATGAAGTCTAATACCAACTAAAAGGTATTGTATATGAACAAGGTTAGAAATATAAGGCTAATACTCATTTAAAATGGGGCTCGCCAAGTCAGGACCAATTTGTCCGAAAATCCAAGGCTAACACCCCATCCAAAAACCAAGTTCTATCATTTTTGGGAGGAAAGTCTATTACCCATAAATTTGAAGTCTAATACCAACAAAAAGGTATTGGATATGAACAAGGTTAGAAATCTAAGGCTAATACTCATTTAAAATGGGGCTCGTCGAGTCAGGACCAATTTGTCTGAAAATCCAAGGCTAACACCCCCTCCAAAAACCAAGTTCAATCATGTTTGGGGGAAAAGTTTATTACCCCTAAATTTGAAGTCTAATACCAAATAAAAGGTATTAGATATGAACAAGGTTAGAAATCTAAGGCTAATACTCATTTAAAATGGGGCTCGTGAAGTCAGGACCAATTTGTCCGAAAATCCAAGGCTAACACCCCATCCAAAAACCAAGTTCTATCATTTTTGGGGGGAAAGTCTATTACCCATAAATTTGAAGTCTAATACCAACAAAAAGGGATTGGATATGAACAAGGTTAGAAATCTAAGGCTAATACTCATTTAAAATGGGGCTCGTGAAGTCAGGACCAATTTGTCCGAAAATTCAAGGCTAACACCCCCTCCAAAAACCAAGTTCTATCATTTACGGGGGAAAAGTCTATTACCCATAAATTTGAAGTATAATACCAAAAAAAGGTATTGGATATGAACAAGGTTAGAAATCTAAGGCTAATACTCATTTCAAATGGGGCTCATCGAGTCAGGACCAATTTGTCTGAAAATCCAAGGCTAACACCCCCTCGAAAAACCAAGTTCTATCATTTTAGGGGGGAAAAGTCTATTACCCATAAATTTGAAGTCTAATACCAACTAAAAGGTATTGGATATGAACAAGGTTAGAAATCTAAGGCTAATACTCATTTAAAATGGGCTCGTGAAGTCAGGACCAATTTGTCCGAAAATCCAAGGCTAACACCCCCTCGAAAAACCAAGTTCTATGATTTTGGGGGGAAAAGTCTATTACCCATAAATTTGAAGTCTAATACAAACTAAAAGGTATTGGATATGAACAAGGTTAGAAATCTAAGGCTAATACACATTTAAAATGGGGCTCGTGAAGTCAGGACCAATTTGTCCGAAAATCCAAGGCTAACACCCCCTCGAAAAACCAAGTTCTATCATTTTGGGGGGGAAAGTCTATTACCCATAAATTTGAAGTCTAATACCAAAAAAAAGGTATTGCATATGAACAAGGTTAGAAATCTAAGGCTAATACTCATTTAAAATGGGACTCGTCGAGTTAGGACCAATTTATCTGAAAATCCAAGGCTAACACCCCCTCCAAAAACCAAGTTCTATCATTTTTTGGGGGAAAAGTCTATTACCCATAAATTTGAAGTATAATACCAACTAAAAGGGATTGGATATGAACAAGGTTAGAAATCTAAGGCTAATACTCATTTAAAATGGGGCTCGTGAAGTCGGGACCAATTTGTCCAGAAAATCCAAGGCTAACACCCCCTCCAAAAACCAAGTTCTATCCTTTTTGGGGGGAAAAGTCTATTACCCATAAATTTGAAGTCTAATACCAACTAAAAGGGATTGCATATGAACAAGGTTAGAAATCTAAGGCTAATACTCATTTAAAATGGGGGTTTGTCGAGTCGGGGACCAATTTGTCCGAAAATCCAAGGCTAACACCCCCTCCAAAAACCAAGTTCAATCATTTTTGGGGGGAAAAGTCTATTAACCATAAACATGAAGTCTAATACCAACTAAAAGGTATTGTATATGAACAAGGTTAGAAATATAAGGCTAATACTCATTTAAAATGGGGCTCGCCAAGTCAGGACCAATTTGTCCGAAAATCCAAGGCTAACACCCCATCCAAAAACCAAGTTCTATCATTTTTGGGGGGAAAGTCTATTACCCATAAATTTGAAGTCTAATACCAACAAAAAGGTATTGGATATGAACAAGGTTAGAAATCTAAGGCTAATACTCATTTAAAATGGGGCTCGTCGAGTCGGGACCAATTTGTCACGAAAATCCAAGGCTAACACCCCCTCCAAAAACCAAGTTCAATCATGTTTGGGGGAAAAGTTTATTACCCCTAAATTTGAAGTCTAATACCAAATAAAAGGTATTAGATATGAACAAGGTTAGAAATCTAAGGCTAATACTCATTTAAAATGGGGCTCGTGAAGTCAGGACCAATTTGTCCGAAAATCCAAGGCTAACACCCCCTCGAAAAACCAAGTTCTATCATTTTGGGGGGGAAAGTCTATTACCCATAAATTTGAAGTCTAATACCAAAAAAAAGGTATTGGATATGAACAAGGTTAGAAATCTAAGGCTAATACTCATTTAAAATGGGACTCGTCGAGTTAGGACCAATTTATCTGAAAATCCAAGGCTAACACCCCCTCCAAAAACCAAGTTCTATCATTTTTGGGGGAAAAGTCTATTACCCATAAATTTGAAGTATAATACCAACTAAAAGGGATTGGATATGAACAAGGTTAGAAATCTAAGGCTAATACTCATTTAAAATGGGGCTCGTGAAGTCAGGACCAATTTGTCCGAAAATCCAAGGCTAACACCCCCTCCAAAAACCAAGTTCTATCCTTTTGGGGGGAAAAGTCTATTACCCATAAATTTGAAGTCTAATACCAACTAAAAGGGATTGCATATGAACAAGGTTAGAAATCTAAGGCTAATACTCATTTAAAATGGGGTTTGTCGAGTCAGGACCAATTTGCCAAGGCTAACACCCCCTCCAAAAACCAAGTTCAATCATTTTGGGGGGAAAAGTCTATTACCCATAAACATGAAGTCTAATACCAACTAAAAGGTATTGTATATGAACAAGGTTAGAAATATAAGGCTAATACTCATTTAAAATGGGGCTCGCCAAGTCGAGACCAATTTGTCCGAAAATCCAAGGCTAACACCCCCTCCAAAAACCAAGTTCTATCATTTTTGGGGGGAAAGTCTATTACCCACAAATTTGAAGTCTAATACCAACAAAAAGGTATTGGATATGAACAAGGTTAGAAATCTAAGGCTAATACTCATTTAAAATGGGGCTCGTCGAGTCAGGACCAATTTGTCTGAAAATCCAAGGCTAACACCCCCTCCAAAAACCAAGTTCAATCATGTTTGGGGGAAAAGTTTATTACCCCTAAATTTGAAGTCTAATACCAAATAAAAGGTATTAGATATGAACAAGGTTAGAAATCTAAGGCTAATACTCATTTAAAATGGGGCTCGTGAAGTCAGGACCAATTTGTCCGAAAATCCAAGGCTAACACCCCCTCGAAAAACCAAGTTCTATCATTTTGGGGGGAAAAGTCTATTACCCATAAATTTGAAGTCTAATACCAAAAAAAAGGTATTGGATATGAACAAGGTTAGAAATCTAAGGCTAATACTCATTTAAAATGGGACTCGTCGAGTTAGGACCAATTTATCTGAAAATCCAAGGCTAACACCCCCTCCAAAAACCAAGTTCTATCATTTTTGGGGGAAAAGTCTATTACCCATAAATTTGAAGTATAATACCAACTAAAAGGGATTGGATATGAACAAGGTTATAAATCTAAGGCTAATACTCATTTGAAATGGGGCTCGTGAAGTCAGGACCAATTTGTCCGAAAATCCAAGGCTAACACCCCCTCCAAAAACCAAGTTCTATCATTTACGGGGGAAAAGTCTATTACCCATAAATTTGAAGTATAATACCAAAAAAAAGGTATTGGATATGAACAAGGTTAGAAATCTAAGGCTAATACTCATTTAAAATGGGTCTCATCGAGTCAGGACCAATTTGTCTGAAAATCCAAGGCTAACACCCCCTCGAAAAACCAAGTTCTATCATTTTGGGGGGAAAAGTCTATTACCCATAAATTTGAAGTCTAATACAAACTAAAAGGTATTGGATATGAACAAGGTTAGAAATATAAGGCTAATACTCATTTAAAATGGGGCTCGTGAAAGTAGGACCAATTTCTCCGAAAATCCAAGGCTAACACCCCCTCCAAAAACCAAGTTGTATCATTTTTGGGGGAAAGTCTATTACCTATAAATTTGAAGTATAATACCAACTAAAAGGGCTTGAATATGAAAAAGGTTAGAAATATAAGGCTAATACTCATTTAAAATGGGGATCGTGGAGTCAGGACCAATTTGTCCGAAAATCCAAGGCTAACACCCCCTCCAAAAACAAAGTTCAATCATATCTGGGGGAAAAGTCTATTACCCTTATATTTGAAGTCTAATACAAACTAAAAGGTATTGGATATGAACAAGGTTAGAAATCTAAGGCTAATACTCATTTAAAATGGGGCTCGTGAAGACAGGATCAATTTGTCCAAAAATCCAATGCTAACACCCCCTCCAAAAATCAAGTTCTATCATTTTGGGGGGAAAAGTCTATTACCCATAAATTTGAAGTCTAATACCAACTAAAAGGTATTGGATATGAACAAGGTTAGAAATCTAAGGCTAATAGTCATTTAAAATGGGGCTCGTGAAGTCAGGACCAATTTGTCTGAAAATCCAAGGCTAACACCCCCTCCAAAAACCAAGTTCTATCATTTTGGGGGGAAAAGTCTATTACCCATAAATTTGAAGTCTAATACCAACTAAAAGGGATTGGATATGAACAAGGTTAGAAATATAAGGCTAATACTCATTTAAAATGGGGCTCGTCGAGTCAGGATCAATTTGTCTGAAAATCCAAGGCTAACACACCCTCCAAAAACCAAGTTCTATCATTTTGGGGGGAAAAGTCTATTACCCATAAATTTGAAGTGTAATACCAATTAAAAGGTATTGGATATGAACAAGGTTAGAAATCTAAGGCTAATACTCATTTAAAATGGGGCTCGTGAAGTCAGGACCAATTTGTCCGAAAATCCAAGGCTAACACCCCCTCCAAAAACCAAGTTCTATCATTTTTGGGGGAAAAGTCTATTACCCATAAATTTGAAGTATAATACCAACTAAAAGGGATTGGATATGAACAAGGTTAGAAATCTAAGGCTAATACTCATTTAAAATGGGGCTCGTGAAGTCATGACCAATTTGTCCGAAAATCCGAGGCTAACACCCCCTCCAAAAACCAAGTTCTATCATTTACGGGGGAAAAGTCTATTACCCATAAATTTGAAGTATAATACCAAAAAAAAGGTATTGGATATGAACAAGGTTATAAATCTAAGGCTAATACTCATTTAAAATGGGGCTCGTCGAGTCAGGACCAATTTGTCTGAAAATCCAAGGCTAACACCCCCTCCAAAAACCAAGTTCAATCATGTTTGGGGGAAAAGTTTATTACCCCTAAATTTGAAGTCTAATACCAAATAAAAGGTATTAGATATGAACAAGGTTAGAAATCTAAGGCTAATACTCATTTAAAATGGGGCTCGTGAAGTCAGGACCAATTTGTCCGAAAATCCAAGGCTAACACCCCCTCGAAAAACCATGTTCTATCATTTTGGGGGGAAAAGTCTATTACCCATAAATTTGAAGTCTAATACCAAAAAAAAGGTATTGGATATGAACAAGGTTAGAAATCTAAGGCTAATACTCATTTAAAATGGGACTCGTCGAGTTAGGACCAATTTATCTGAAAATCCAAGGCTAACACCCCCTCCAAAAACCAAGTTCTATCATTTTTGGGGGAAAAGTCTATTACCCATAAATTTGAAGTATAATACCAACTAAAAGGGATTGGATATGAACAAGGTTATAAATCTAAGGCTAATACTCATTTAAAATGGGGCTCGTGAAGTCAGGACCAATTTGTCCGAAAATCCAAGGCTAACACCCCCTCCAAAAACCAAGTTCTATCATTTACGGGGGAAAAGTCTATTACCCATAAATTTGAAGTATAATACCAAAAAAAAGGTATTGGATATGAACAAGGTTAGAAATCTAAGGCTAATACTCATTTAAAATGGGGCTCATCGAGTCAGGACCAATTTGTCTGAAAATCCAAGGCTAACACCCCCTCGAAAAAACCAAGTTCTATCATTTTGGGGGGGAAAAGTCTATTACCCATAAATTTGAAGTCTAATACAAACTAAAAGGTATTGGATATGAACTAGGTTAGAAATATAAGGCTAATACTCATTTAAAATGGGGGCTCGTGAAGGCAGGGACCAATTTCTCCGAAAATCCAAGGCTAACACCCCCTCCAAAAAACCAAGTTGTATCATTTTTTGGGGGAAAATCTATTACCTATAAATTTGAAGTCTAATACCAACTAAAAGGGCTTGCATATGAAAAAGGTTAGAAATATAAGGCTAATACTCATTTAAAATGGGGATCGTGGAGTCGGGACCAATTTGTCCGAAAAATCCAAGGCTAACACCCCCTCCAAAAACAAAGTTCAATCATTTCGGGGAAAAGTCTATTACCCTTAAATTTGAAGTCTAATACAAACTAAAAGGTATTGGATATGAACAAGGTTAGAAATCTAAGGCTAATACTCATTTAAAATGGGGCTCGTGAAGTCGGGATCAATTTGTCCAAAAAATCCAATGCTAACACCCCCTCCAAAAACCAAGTTCTATCATTTTGGGGGGGAAAAGTCTATTACCCATAAATTTGAAGTCTAATACCAACTAAAAGGTATTGGATATGAACAAGGTTAGAAATCTAGGGCTAATAGTCATTTAAAATGGGGCTCGTGAAGTCAGGACCAATTTGTCTGACAATCCAAGGCTAACACCCCCTCCAAAAACCAAGTTCTATCATTTTGGGGGGAAAAGTCTATTACCCATAAATTTGAAGTCTAATACCAACTAAAAGGGATTGGATATGAACAAGGTTAGAAATATAAGGCTAATACTCATTTAAAATGGGGCTCGTCGAGTCAGGATCAATTTGTCTGAAAATCCAAGGCTAACACACCCTCCAAAAACCAAGTTCTATCATTTTGGGGGGAAAAGTCTATTACCCATAAATTTGAAGTGTAATACCAATTAAAAGGTATTGGATATGAAAAAGGTTAGAAATCTAAGGCTAATACTCATTTAAAATGGGGCTCGTGAAGTCAGGACCAATTTGTCCGAAAATCCAAGGCTAACACCCCCTCGAAAAACCAAGTTCTATCATTTTGGGGGGAAAAGTCTATTACCCATAAATTACAAGTCTAATACAAACTAAAAGGTATTGGATATGAACAAGGTTAGAAATCTAAGGCTAATACTCATTTAAAATGGGGCTCGTGAAGTCAGGATCAATTTGTCCGAAAATCCAAGGCTAACACCCCCTCGAAAAACCAAGTTCTATCATTTTGGGGGGGAAAGTCTATTACCCATAAATTTGAAGTCTAATACCAAAAAAAAGGTATTGGATATGAACAAGGTTAGAAATCTAAGGCTAATACTCATTTAAAATGGGACTCGTCGAGTTAGGACCAATTTATCTGAAAATCCAAGGCTAACACCCCCTCCAAAAACCAAGTTCTATCATTTTTGGGGGAAAAGTCTATTACCCATAAATTTGAAGTATAATACCAACTAAAAGGGATTGGATATGAACAAGGTTAGAAATCTAAGGCTAATACTCATTTAAAATGGGGCTCGTGAAGTCAGGACCAATTTGTCCGAAAATCCAAGGCTAACACCCCCTCCAAAAACCAAGTTCTATCATTTACGGGGGAAAAGTCTATTACCCATAAATTTGAAGTATAATACCAAAAAAAAGGTATTGGATATGAACAAGGTTAGAAATCTAAGGCTAATACTCATTTAAAATGGGGCTCATCGAGTTAGGACCAATTTGTCTGAAAATCCAAGGCTAACACCCCCTCGAAAAACCAAGTTCTATCATTTTGGGGGAAAAAGTCTATTACTCATAAATTTGAAGTCTAATACAAACTAAAAGGTATTGGATATGAACAAGGTTAGAAATATAAGGCTAATACTCATTTAAAATGGGGCTCGTGAAGTCAGGACCAATTTGTCTGACAATCCAAGGCTAACACCCCCTCCAAAAACCAAGTTCTATCATTTTGGGGGGAAAAGTCTATTACCCATAAATTTGAAGTCTAATACCAACTAAAAGGGATTGGATATGAACAAGGTTAGAAATATAAGGCTAATACTCATTTAAAATGGGGCTCGTCGAGTCAGGATCAATTTGTCTGAAAATCCAAGGCTAACACACCCTCCAAAAACCAAGTTCTATCATTTTGGGGGGAAAAGTCTATTACCCATAAATTTGAAGTGTAATACCAATTAAAAGGTATTGGATATGAACAAGGTTAGAAATCTAAGGCTAATACTCATTTAAAATGGGGCTCGTGAAGTCAGGACCAATTTGTCCGAAAATCCAAGGCTAACACCCCCTCGAAAAACCAAGTTCTATCATTTTGGGGGGAAAAGTCTATTACCCATAAATTTGAAGTCTAATACAAACTAAAAGGTATTGGATATGAACAAGGTTAGAAATGTAAGGCTAATACTCATTTCAAATGGGGCTCGTGAAGTCAGTATCAATTTGTCCGAAAATCCAAGGCTAACACCCCCTCCAAAAACCAAGTTCTATCATTTTGGGGGGAAAAGTCTATTACCCATAAATTTGAAGTCTAATAACAACTAAAAGGGATTGGATATGAACAAGGATAGAAATCTAAGGCTAATACTCATTTAAAATGGGGCTCGTGAAGTCAGGACCAATTTGTCCGAAAATCCAAGGCTAACACCCCCTCGAAAAACCAAGTTCTATCATTTTGGGGGGAAAAGTCTATTACCCATAAATTTGAAGTCTAATACAAACTAAAAGGTATTGGATATGAACAAGGTTAGAAATCTAAGGCTAATACTCATTTAAAATGGGGCTCGTGAAGTCAGGATCAATTTGTCCGAAAATCCAAGGCTAACACCCCCTCCAAAAACCAAGTTCTATCATTTTGGGGGGAAAAGTCTATTACCCATAAATTTGAAGTCTAATAACAACTAAAAGGGATTGGATATGAACAAGGTTAGAAATCTAAGGCTAATACTCATTTAAAATGGGGCTCGTGAAGTCAGGACCAATTTCTCCGAAAATCCAAGGCTAACACCCCCTCCAAAAACCAAGTTCTATCATTTTGGGGGGAAAAGTCTATTACCCATAAATTTGAAGTCTAATACCAACTAAAAGGTATTGGATATAAACAAGGTTAGAAATCTAAGGCTAATACTCATTTAAAATGGGGCTCGTGAAGTCAGGACCAATTTGTCCGAAAATCCAAGGCTAACACCCCCTCCAAAAACCAAGTTCTATCATTTTGGGGGGAAAAGTCTATTACCCATAAATTTGAAGTATAATACCAAAAAAAGGTATTGGATATGAACAAGGTTAGAAATCTAAGGCTAATACTCATTTAAAATGGGGCTCGTCGAGTCAGGACCAATTTGTCTGAAAATCCAAGGCTAACACACCCGCCAAAAACCAAGTTCTATCATTTTGGGGGGAAAAGTCTATTACCCATAAATTTGAAGTGTAATACCAACTAAAAGGTATTGGATATGAACAAGGTTAGAAATCTAAGTCTAATACTCATTTAAAATGGGGCTCGTGAAGTCAGGACCAATTTGTCCGAAAATCCAAGGCTAACACCCCCTCGAAAAACCAAGTTCTATCATTTTGGGGGGAAAAGTCTATTACCCATAAATTTGAAGTCTAATACAAACTAAAAGGTATTGGATATGAACAATGTTAGAAATCTAAGGCTAATACTCATTTAAAATGGGGCTCGTGAAGTCAGGATCAATTTGACCGAAAATCCAAGGCTAACACCCCCTCCAAAAACCAAGTTCTATCATTTTGGGGGGAGAAGTCTATTACCCATAAATTTGAAGTCTAATAACAACTAAAAGGGATTGGATATGAACAAGGTTAGAAATCTATGGCTAATACTCATTTAAAATGAGGCTCGTGAAGTCAGGACCAATTTGTCCGAAAATCCAAGGCTAACACCCCCTCCAAAAACCAAGTTCAATCATTTTGGGGGGAAAAGTCTATTACCCATAAATTTGAAGTCTAATACCAACTAAAAGGTATTGGATATGAACAAGGTTAGAAATCTAAGTCTAATACTCTTTTAAAATTGGGCTCGTCAAGTCAGGACCAATTTGTCTGAAAATCCAAGGCTAACAACCCCTCCAAAAACCATGTTCTATCATTTTGGGGGGAAAAGTCTATTACCCATAAATTTGAAGTCGAATACCAACTAAAAGGTATTGGATATGAACAAGGTTAGAAATCTAAGGCTAACACTCATTTAAAATGGGGCTCGTGAAGTCAGGACCAATTTGTCCGAAAATCCAAGGCTAACACCCGCTCCAAAAATCAAGTTCTATCATTTTGGGGGAAAAAGTCTATTACCTAAAAATTTGAAGTCTAATACCAACTAAAAGGGCTTGGATATGAAAAAGGTTAGAAATCTAAGGCTAATACTCATGTAAATGGGGCTCGTGGAGTCATGATCAATTTGTCCGAAATCCAAGTCTAACACCCCCTCCAAAAACAAAGTTCAATCATGTTTGGGGGAAAAGTCTATTACCCATAAATTTGAAGTCTAATACCAACTAAAAGGTATTGGATATGAACAATGTTAGAAATCTAAGGCTAATACTCATTTAAATTGGGGCTCGTCAAGTCAGGACCAATTTGTCTGAAAATCCAAGGCTAACACACCCTCCAAAAACCAAGTTCTATCATTTTGGGGGGAAATGTCTATTACCCATAAAATTGAAGTCTAATACCAACTAAAAGGTATTGGATATGAACAAGGTTAGAAATCTAAGGCGAATACTCATTTAAAATGGGGCTCGTGAAGTCAGGACCAATTTCTCCGAATATCCAAGGCTAACACCCCCTCCAAAAACCAAGTTCTATCATTTTGGGGGGAAAAGTCTATTACCCATAAATTTCAAGTCTAATACCAACTAAAAGGTATTGGATATGAACAAGGTTAGAAATCTAAGTCTAATACTCATTTAAAATGGGGCTCGTCAAGTCAGGACCAATTTGTCTGAAAATCCAAGGCTAACACCCCCTCCAAAAACCAAGTTCTATCATTTTTGGGGGAAAAGTCTATTACCCATAAATTTGAAGTCGAATACCAACTAAAAGGTATTGGATATGAACAAGGTTAGAAATCTAAGGCTAACACTCATTTAAAATGGGGCTTGTGAAGTCAAGACCAATTTGTCCGAAAATCCAAGGCTAACACCCGCTCCAAAAACCAAGTTCTATCATTTTGGGGGGAAAAGTCTATTACCTAAAAATTTGAAGTCTAATACCAACTAAAAGGTCTTGGATATGAAAAAGGTTAGAAATCTAAGGCTAATACTCATGTAAATGGGGCTTGTGGAGTCATGATCAATTTGTCCGAAAATCCAAGTCTAACACCCCTTCCAAAAACAAAGTTCAATCATGTTTGGGGGAAAAGTCTGTTACCCATAAATTGGAAGTCTAATAACAACTAAAAGGTATTGGATATGAACAATGTTAGAAATCTAAGGCTAATACTCATTTAAATTGGGGCTCGTCAAGTCAGGACCAATTTGTCTGAAAATCCAAGGCTAACACCCCCTCCAAAAACCAAGTTCTATCATTTTGGGGGGAAAAGTCTATTACCCATAAATTTGAAGTCGAATACCAACTAAAAGGTATTGGATATGAACAAGGTTAGAAATCTAAGGCTAACACTCATTTAAAATGGGGCTCGTGAAGTCAGGACCAATTTGTCCGAAAATCCAAGGCTAACACCCGCTCCAAAAATCAAGTTCTATCATTTTGGGGGGAAAAGTCTATTACCTAAAAATTTGAAGTCTAATACCAACTAAAAGGGCTTGGATATGAAAAAGGTTAGAAATCTAAGGCTAATACTCATGTAAATGGGGCTCGTGGAGTCATGATCAATTTGTCCGAAAATCCAAGTCTAACACCCCCTCCAAAAACAAAGTTCAATCATGTTTGGGAGAAAAGTCTATTACCCATAAATTTGAAGTCTAATACCAACTAAAAGGTATTGGATATGAACAATGTTAGAAATATAAGGCTAATACTCATTTAAATTGGGGCTCGTCAAGTCAGGACCAATTTGTCTGAAAATCCAAGGCTAACACACCCTCCAAAAACCAAGTTCTATCATTTTTGGGGGAAATGTCTATTACCCATAAAATTGAAGTCTAATACCAACTAAAAGGTATTGGATATGAACAAAGTTAGAAATCTAAGGCGAATACTCATTTAAAATGGGGGCTCGTGAAGTCGGGACCAATTTGTCCGAATATCCAAGGCTAACACCCCCTCCAAAAACCAAGTTCTATCATTTTTGGGGGGAAAAGTCTATTACCCATAAATTTCAAGTCTAATACCAACTAAAAGGTATTGGATATGAACAAGGTTAGAAATATAAGTCTAATACTCATTTAAAATGGGGCTCGTCAAGTCGGGACCAATTTGTCCCGAAAATCCAAGGCTAACACCCCCTCCAAAAACCAAGTTCTATCATTTTTGGGGGGAAAAGTCTATTACCCATAAATTTGAAGTCGAATACCAACTAAAAGGTATTGGATATGAACAAGGTAAGAAATCTAAGGCTAACACTCATTTAAAATGGGGCTTGTGAAGTCAGGACCAATTTGTCCGAAAATCCAAGGCTAACACCCGCTCCCAAAAACCAAGTTCTATCATTTTTGGGGGGAAAAGTCTATTACCTAAAAATTTGAAGTCTAATACCAACTAAAAGGTCTTGGATATGAAAAAGGTTAGAAATCTAAGGCTAATACTCATGTAAATGGGGCTCGTGGAGTCATGATCAATTTGTCCGAAAATCCAAGTCTTACACCCCTTCCAAAAACAAAGTTCAATCATGTTTGGGGGAAAAGTCTATTACCCATAAATTTGAAGTCTAATACCAACTAAAAGGTATTGGATATGAACAATGTTAGAAATCTAAGGCTAATACTCATTTAAATTGGGGCTCGTCAAGTCAGGACCAATTTGTCTGAAAATCCAAGGCTAACACCCCCTCCAAAAACCAAGTTCTATCATTTTGGGGGGAAAAGTCTATTACCCATAAATTTGAACTCTAATACCAACTAAAAGGTATTGGATATGAACAATGTTAGAAATCTAAGGCTAATACTCATTTAAATTGGGGCTCGTCAAGTCAGGACCAATTTGTCTGAAAATCCAAGGCTAACACCCCCTCCAAAAACCAAGTTTTATCATTTTGGGGGGAAAAGTCTATTACCCATAAATTTGAAGTCGAATACCAACTAAAAGGTATTGGATATGAACAAGGTTAGAAATCTAAGGCTAACACTCATTTAAAATGGGGCTCGTGAAGTCAGGACCAATTTGTCCGATTATCCAAGGCTAACACCCGCTCCAAAAACCAAGTTCTATCATTTTGGGGGGAAAAGTCTATTACCTAAAAATTTGAAGTCTAATACCAACTAAAAGGGCTTGGATATGAAAAAGGTTAGAAATCTAAGGCTAATACTCATGTAAATGGGGCTCGTGGAGTCATGATCAATTTGTCCGAAAATCCAAGTCTAACACCCCCTCCAAAAACAAAGTTCAATCATGTTTGGGAGAAAAGTGTATTACCCATAAATTTGAAGTCTAATACCAACTAAAAGGTATTGGATATGAACAATGTTAGAAATCTAAGGCTAATACTCATTTAAATTGGGGCTCGTCAAGTCAGGACCAATTTGTCCCGAAAAATCTAAGGCTAACACACCCTCCAAAAACCAAGTTCTATCATTTTTGGGGGAAAAGTCTACTACCCATAAAATTGAAGTCTAATACCAACTAAAAGGTATTGGATATGAACAAGGTTAGAAATCTAAGGCGAATACTCATTTAAAATGGGGCTCGTGAAGTCAGGACCAATTTATCCGAAAATCCAAGGCTAACACCCCCTCCAAAAACCAAGTTCTATCATTTTGGGGGGAAAAGTCTATTACCCATAAATTTGAAGTCGAATACCAACTAAAAGGAATTGGATATGAACAAGGTTAGAAATCTAAGGCTAACACTCATTTAAAATGGGGATCGTCGAATAAGGATCAATTTGTCCGAAAGTCCAAGCCTAACACCCCCTCGAAAAACCAAGTTCTATCATTTTGGGGGGGAAAGTCTATTACCCATAAATTTGAAGTCTAATACCAACTAAAAGGTATTGGATATGAACAAGGTTAGAAATATAAGGCTAATACTCATTTAAAATGGGGCTCGTGAAGTCAGGACCAATTTGTCCAAAAATCCAAGTCTAACACCCCCTCCAAAAACAAAGTTCAATCATGTTTGGGAGAAAAGTCTATTACCCATAAATTTGAAGTCTAATACCAACTAAAAGGTATTGGATATGAACAATGTTAGAAATCTAAGGCTAATACTCATTTAAATTGGGGCTCGTCAAGTCAGGACCAATTTGTCAGAAAATCTAAGGCTAACACACCCTCCAAAAACCAAGTTCTATCATTTTTGGGGGAAAAGTCTATTACCTATAAAATTGAAGTCTAATACCAACTAAAAGGTATTGGATATGAACAAGGTTAGAAATCTAAGGCGAATACTCATTTAAAATGGGGCTCGTGAAGTCAGGACCAATTTGTCCGAAAATCCAAGGCTAACACCCGCTCCAAAAACCAAGTTCTATCATTTTGGGGGGAAAAGTCTATTACCTAAAAATTTGAAGTCTAATACCAACTAAAAGGGCTTGGATATGAAAAAGGTTAGAAATCTAAGGCTAATACTCATTTAAATGGGGCTCGTCGAATAAGGATCAATTTGTCCGAAAGTCCAAGACTAACACCCCCTCCAAAAACCAAGTTCTATCATTTTGGGGGGAAAAGTCTATTACCCATAAATTTGAAGTCTAATACCAACTAAAAGGTATTGGATATGAGAAAGGTTAGAAATCTAAGGCTAATACTCATTTAAAATGGGGCTCGTGAAGTCAGGACCAATTTGTCCGAAAATCCAAGGATAACACCCCCTCCAAAAACCAAGTTCTATCATTTCGGGGCGAAAAGTCTATTACCTATAAATTTGAAGTCTAATACCAACTAAAAAGTATTGGATATGAACAAGGTTAGAAATATCAGGCTAATACTCATTTAAAATGGGGCTAGTGAAGTCAGGACTAATTTGTCCGGAAATCCAAGACTAACACCCCCTCGAAAAACCAAGTTCTATCATTTTGGGGGGAAAAGTCTATTACCCATAAATTTGAAGTCTAATACAAACTAAAAGGTATTGGATATGAACAAGGTTAGAAATCTAAGTCTAATACTCATTTAAAATGGGGCTCGTGAAGTCAGGACCAATTTGTCCGAAAATCCAAGGCTAACACCCCCTCGAAAAACCAAGTTCTATCATTTTGGGGGGAAAAGTCTATTACCCATAAATTTGAAGTCTAATTCCAACTAAAATGGATTGCATATGAACAAGGTTATAAATCTAAGGCTAAAACTCATTTAAAATGGGGATCGTCGAGTCAGGACCAATTTGTCCGAAAGTCCAAGGCTAAAACCCCCTCCAAAAACCAAGTTCAATACTTTTTGGGGGAAAAGTCTATTACCCATAATTTTGAAGTCTAATACAAACTAAAAGGTATTGGATATGAACAAGGTTAGAAATCTAAGGCTAATACTCATTTAAAATGGGGCTCGTGAAGTCAGGACCAATTTGTCCGAAAATCCAAGGCTAACACCCCCTCCAAAAACCAAGTTCTATCTTTTGGGGGGGAAAAGTCAATTACCCATAAATTCGAAGTCTAATACCAACAAAAAGGGATTGTATATGAACAAGGTTAGAAATCTAAGGCTAATACTCATTTAAAATGGGGCTAGTGAAGTCAGGACCAATTTGTCCGAAAATCCAAGGCTAACACCCCCTCCAAAAACCAAGTTCTATCATTTTGGGGGGAAAAGTCTATTACCCATAAATTTGAAGTCTAATACCAACTAAAAGGTATTGGATATGAACAAGGTGAGAAATCTAAGGCTAATACTCATTTAAAATGGGGCTCATGAAGTCAGGACCAATTTGCTTTAAAATCCAATGCTAACACCCCCTCCAAAAACCAAGTTCTATCATTTTGGGGGGAAAAGTCTATTACCCATAAATTTGAAGTCTAATACCAACTAAAAGGGATTGGATATGAACAAGGTTAGAAATCTAAGGCTAATACTCATTTAAATGGGGCTCGTCGAATAAGGATCAATTTGTCCGAAAGTCCAAGGCTAACACCCCCTCCAAAAACCAAGTTCTATCATTTTGGGGGAAAAGTCTATTACCCATAAATTTGAAGTCTAATACCAACAAAAAGGGATTGGATATGAACAAGGTTAGAAATCTAAGGCTAATACTCATTTAAAATGGGGCTCGTCGAGTCAGGACCAATTTGTCCGAAAATCCAAGGCTAACACCCCGTCCAAAAACCAAGTTCTATCATTTTGGGAGGAAAAGTCTATTACCCATAAATTTGAAGTCTAATACCAACTAAGAGGGATTGGATATGAAAAAGGTTAGAAATCTAAGGCTAATACTCATTTAAAATAGGGCTCGTCGAGTCAGGACCAATTTGTCCGAAAATCCAAGGCTAACACCCCCTCCAAAAACCAAGTTCTATCATTTTGGGGGGAAAAGTCAATTACCCATAAATTTTAAGTCTAATACCAACAAAAAGGGATTGGATATGAACAAGGTTATAAATCTAAGGCTAATACTTATTTAAAATGGGGCTCGTCGAGTCAGGACCAATTTGTCCGAAAATCCAAGGCTAACACCCTCTCCAAAAACCAAGTTCTATCATTTTGGGGTGAAAAGTCTATTACCTATAAATTTGAAGTCTAATACCAACTAAAAGGGATTGGATATGAACAAGGTTAGAAATCTAAGCCTAATACTCATGTAAATGGGGCTCGCGGAGTCATGATCAATTTTTCCGAAAATCCAAGGCTAACACCCCCTCCAAAAACCAAGTTCAATCATGTTTGGGGGAAAAGTCTATTACCCATAAATTTGAAGTCTAATACCAACTAAAAGGTATTGGATATGAACAAGGTTAGAAATATATGGCTAATACTCATTTAAAATGGGGCTCGTGAAGTCAGGACCAATTTATCCGAAAATCCAAGGCTAACACCCCCTCGAAAAACCAAGTTCTATCATTTTGGGGGGGAAAGTCTATTACCCATAAATTTGAAGTCTAATTCCAACTAAACTGGATTGCATATGAACAAGGTTAGAAATCTAAGGCTAATACTCATTTAAATTGGGGCTCGACAAGTCAGGACCAATTTGTCTGAAAATCGAAGGCTAACACACCCTCCAAAAACCAAGTTCTATCATTTTTTGGGGAAAAGTCTATTACCTATAAAATTGAAGTCTAATACCAACTAAAAGGTATTGGATATGAACAAGGTTAGAAATCTAAGGCGAATACTCATTTAAAATGGGGCTCGTGAAGTCAGGACCAATTTATCCGAAAATCCAAGGCTAACACCCCCTCGAAAAACCAAGTTCTATCATTTTGGGGGGAAAAGTCAATTACCCATAAATTTGAAGTCTAATACCAACTAAAAGGGATTGGATATGAACAAGGTTAGAAATCTAAGGCTAATACTTATTTAAAATGGGGCTCGTCGAGTCAGGACCAATTTGTCTGAAAATCCAAGGCTAACAAACCCTCCAAAAACCAAGTTCTATCATTTTGGGGGGAAAAGTCTATTACCCATAAATTTGAAGTCTAATACAAACTAAAAGGTATTGGATATGAACAAGGTTAGAAATCTAAGTCTAATACTCATTTAAAATGGGGCTCGTGAAGTCAGGACCAATTTGTCCGAAAATCCAAGGCTAACACCCCCTCGAAAAACCAAGTTCTATCATTTTGGGGGGAAAAGTCTATTACCCATAAATTTGAAGTCTAATTCCAACTAAAATGGATTGCATATGAACAAGGTTATAAATCTAAGGCTAAAACTCATTTAAAATGGGGATCGTCGAGTCGGGGACCAATTTGTCCGAAAGTCCAAGGCTAAAACCCCTCCAAAAACCAAGTTCAATACTTTTTTGGGGGGAAAAGTCTATTACCCATAATTTTGAAGTCTAATACAAACTAAAAGGTATTGGATATGAACAAGGTTAGAAATCTAAGGCTAATACTCATTTAAAATGGGGCTCGTGAAGTCAGGACCAATTTGTCCGAAAATCCAAGGCTAACACCCCCTCCAAAAACCAAGTTCTATCTTTTGGGGGGGAAAAGTCAATTACCCATAAATTCGAAGTCTAATACCAACAAAAAGGGATTGTATATGAACAAGGTTAGAAATCTAAGGCTAATACTCATTTAAAATGGGGCTAGTGAAGTCAGGACCAATTTGTCCGAAAATCCAAGGCTAACACCCCCTCCAAAAACCAAGTTCTATCATTTTGGGGGGAAAAGTCTATTACCCATAAATTTGAAGTCTAATACCAACTAAAAGGTATTGGATATGAACAAGGTGAGAAATCTAAGGCTAATACTCATTTAAAATGGGGCTCATGAAGTCAGGACCAATTTGCTTTAAAATCCAATGCTAACACCCCCTCCAAAAACCAAGTTCTATCATTTTGGGGGGAAAAGTCTATTACCCATAAATTTGAAGTCTAATACCAACTAAAAGGGATTGGATATGAACAAGGTTAGAAATCTAAGGCTAATACTCATTTAAATGGGGCTCGTCGAATAAGGATCAATTTGTCCGAAAGTCCAAGGCTAACACCCCCTCCAAAAACCAAGTTCTATCATTTTGGGGGGAAAAGTCTATTACCCATAAATTTGAAGTCTAATACCAACAAAAAGGGATTGGATATGAACAAGGTTAGAAATCTAAGGCTAATACTCATTTAAAATGGGGCTCGTCGAGTCAGGACCAATTTGTCCGAAAATCCAAGGCTAACACCCCGTCCAAAAACCAAGTTCTATCATTTTGGGAGGAAAAGTCTATTACCCATAAATTTGAAGTCTAATACCAACTAAGAGGGATTGGATATGAAAAAGGTTAGAAATCTAAGGCTAATACTCATTTAAAATAGGGCTCGTCGAGTCAGGACCAATTTGTCCGAAAATCCAAGGCTAACACCCCCTCCAAAAACCAAGTTCTATCATTTTGGGGGGAAAAGTCAATTACCCATAAATTTTAAGTCTAATACCAACAAAAAGGGATTGGATATGAACAAGGTTATAAATCTAAGGCTAATACTTATTTAAAATGGGGCTCGTCGAGTCAGGACCAATTTGTCCGAAAATCCAAGGCTAACACCCTCTCCAAAAACCAAGTTCTATCATTTTGGGGTGAAAAGTCTATTACCTATAAATTTGAAGTCTAATACCAACTAAAAGGGATTGGATATGAACAAGGTTAGAAATCTAAGCCTAATACTCATGTAAATGGGGCTCGCGGAGTCATGATCAATTTTTCCGAAAATCCAAGGCTAACACCCCCTCCAAAAACCAAGTTCAATCATGTTTGGGGGAAAAGTCTATTACCCATAAATTTGAAGTCTAATACCAACTAAAAGGTATTGGATATGAACAAGGTTAGAAATATATGGCTAATACTCATTTAAAATGGGGCTCGTGAAGTCAGGACCAATTTATCCGAAAATCCAAGGCTAACACCCCCTCGAAAAACCAAGTTCTATCATTTTGGGGGGGAAAGTCTATTACCCATAAATTTGAAGTCTAATTCCAACTAAACTGGATTGCATATGAACAAGGTTAGAAATCTAAGGCTAATACTCATTTAAATTGGGGCTCGACAAGTCAGGACCAATTTGTCTGAAAATCGAAGGCTAACACACCCTCCAAAAACCAAGTTCTATCATTTTTTGGGGAAAAGTCTATTACCTATAAAATTGAAGTCTAATACCAACTAAAAGGTATTGGATATGAACAAGGTTAGAAATCTAAGGCGAATACTCATTTAAAATGGGGCTCGTGAAGTCAGGACCAATTTATCCGAAAATCCAAGGCTAACACCCCCTCGAAAAACCAAGTTCTATCATTTTGGGGGGAAAAGTCAATTACCCATAAATTTGAAGTCTAATACCAACTAAAAGGGATTGGATATGAACAAGGTTAGAAATCTAAGGCTAATACTTATTTAAAATGGGGCTCGTCGAGTCAGGACCAATTTGTCTGAAAATCCAAGGCTAACAAACCCTCCAAAAACCAAGTTCTATCATTTTGGGGGGAAAAGTCTATTACCCATAAATTTGAAGTCTAATACCAACTAAAAGGTATTGGATATGAACAAGGTTATAAATCTAAGGCTAATACTCATTTAAAATGGGGCTCGTGAAGTCAGGACCAATTTGTCCGAAAATCCAAGGCTAACACCCCCTCCAAAAACCAAGTTCTATCATTTCGGGGCGAAAAGTCTATTACCTATAAATTTGAAGTCTAATACCAACTAAAAAGTATTGGATATGAACAAGGTTAGAAATATCAGGCTAATACTCATTTAAAATGGGGCTAGTGAAGTCAGGACCAATTTGTCCGGAAGTCCAAGACTAACACCCCCTCGAAAAACCAAGTTCTATCATTTTGGGGGGAAAAGTCTATTACCCATAAATTTGAAGTCTAATACAAACTAAAAGGTATTGGATATGAACAAGGTTAGAAATCTAAGTCTAATACTCATTTAAAATGGGGCTCGTGAAGTCAGGACCAATTTGTCCGAAAATCCAAGGCTAACAACCCCTCGAAAAACCAAGTTCTATCATTTTGGGGGGAAAAGTCTATTACCCATAAATTTGAAGTCTAATTCCAACTAAAATGGATTGCATATGAACAAGGTTATAAATCTAAGGCTAAAACTCATTTAAAATGGGGATCGTCGAGTCGGGACCAATTTGTCCGAAAGTCCAAGGCTAACACCCCCTCCAAAAACCAAGTTCAATACTTTTTGGGGGAAAAGTCTATTACCCATAAATTTAAAGTCTAATACCAACTAAAAGGTATTGGATATGGACAAGGTTAGAAATCTAAGGCTAATACTCATTTAAAATGGGGCTCGTGAAGTCAGGACCAATTTGTCCGAAAATCCAAGGCTAACACCCCCTCCAAAAACCAAGTTCTATCTTTTTGGGGGGGAAAGTCAATTACCCATAAATTTGAAGTCTAATACCAACAAAAAGGGATTGTATATGAACAAGGTTAGAAATCTAAGGCTAATACTCATTTAAAATGGGGCTAGTGAAGTCAGGACCAATTTGTCCGAAAATCCAAGGCTAACACCCCCTCCAAAAACCAAGTTCTATCATTTTGGGGGGAAAAGTCTATTACCCATAAATTTGAAGTCTAATACCAACTAAAAGGAATTGGATATGAACAAGGTGAGAAATCTAAGGCTAATACTCATTTAAAATGGGGCTCATGAAGTCAGGACCAATTTGCTTGAAAATCCAATGCTAACACCCCCTCCAAAAACCAAGTTCTATCATTTTGGGGGGAAAAGTCTATTACCCATAAATTTGAAGTCTAATACAAACTAAAAGGGATTGGATATGAACAAGGTTAGAAATCTAAGGCTAATACTCATTTAAATGGGGCTCGTCGAATACGGATCAATTTGTCCGAAAGTCCAAGGCTAACACCCCCTCCAAAAACCAAGTTCTATCATTTTGGGGGGAAAAGTCTATTACCCATAAATTTGAAGTCTAATACCAACAAAAAGGGATTGGATATGAACAAGGTTAGAAATCTAAGGCTAATACTCATTTAAAATGGGGCTCGTCGAGTCAGGACCAATTTGTCCGAAAATCCAAGGCTAACACCCCCTCCAAAAACCAAGTTCTATCATTTTGGGAGGAAAAGTCTATTACCCATAAATTTGAAGTCTAATACCAACTAAGAGGGATTGGATATGAAAAAGGTTAGAAATCTAAGGCTAATACTCATTTAAAATAGGGCTCGTCGAGTCAGGATCAATTTGTCCAAAAATCCAAGGCTAACACCCCCTCCAAAAACCAAGTTCTATCATTTTGGGGGGAAAAGTCAATTACCCATAAATTTGAAGTCTAATACCAACAAAAAGGGATTGGATATGAACAAGGTTAGAAATATAAGGCTAATACTTATTTAAAATGGGGCTCGTCGAGTCAGGACCAATTTGTCCGAAAATCCAAGGCTAACACCCTCTCCAAAAACCAAGTTCTATCATTTTGGGGTGAAAAGTCTATTACCTATAAATTTGAAGTCTAATACCAACTAAAAGGGATTGGATATGAACAAGGTTAGAAATCTAAGGCTAATACTCATTTAAAATGGGGCTCATGAAGTCAGGACCAATTTGTCCGAAAATCCAATGCTAACACCACCTCCAAAAACCAGGTTCTATCATTTTGGGGGGAAAAGTCTATTACCCATAAATTTGAAGTCTACTACCAACTAAAAGGTATTGGATATGAACAAGGTTAGAAATCTAAGGCTAATACTCATTTAAAATGGGGCTCGTGAAGTCAGGACCAATTTATCCGAAAATCCAAGGCTAACACCCCCTCCAAAAACCAAGTTCTATCATTTTGGGGGGAAAAGTCAATTATCCATAAATTTGAAGTCTAATACCAACAAAAAGGGATTGGATATGAACAAGGTTATAAATATAAGGCTAATACTTATTTAAAATGGGGCTCGTCGAGTCAGGACCAATTTGTCCGAAAATCCAAGGCTAACACCCCCTCCAAAAACCAAGTTCAATCATGTTTGGGGGAAAAGTCTATTGCCCATAAATTTGAAGTCTAATACCAACTAAAAGGTATTGGATATGAACAAGGTTAGAAATCTAAGGCTAATACTCATTTAAAATGGGGCTCGTCAAGTCAGGACCAATTTGTCTGAAAATCCAAGGCTAACACACCCTCCAAAAACCAAGTTCTATCATTTTGGGGGGAAAAGTCTATTACCTATAAATTTGAAGTCTAATACCAACTAAAAGGTATTGGATATGAACAAGGTTAGAAATATATGGCTAAAACTCATTTAAAATGGGGCTCGTGAAGTCAGGACCAATTTATCCGAAAATCCAAGGCTAACACCCCCTCGAAAAACCAAGTTCTATCATTTTGGGGGGAAAAGTCAATTACCCATAAATTTGAAGTCTAATACCAACTAAAAGGGATTGGATATGAACAAGGTTAGAAATCTAAGGCTAATACTTATTTAAAATGGGGCTCGTCGAGTCAGGACCAATTTGTCTGAAAATCCAAGGCTAACAAACCCTCCAAAAACCAAGTTCTATCATTTTGGGGGGAAAAGTCTATTACCCATAAATTTGAAGTCTAATACCAACTAAAAGGTATTGGATATGAACAAGGTTAGAAATATAAGGCTAATAATCATTTAAAATGGGGCTCGTGTAGTCAGGACCAATTTATCCGAAAATCCAAGGCTAACACCCCCTCGAAAAACCAAGTTCTATCATTTTGGGGGGAAAAGTCAATTACCCATAAATTTGAAGTCTAATACCAACAAAAAAGGATTGGATATGAACAAGGTTAGAAATGTAAGACTAATACTCATTTAAAATGGGGCTCGTCGAGTCAGGACCCATTTGTCCGAAAATCCAAGGCTAACACCCCCTTCAAAAACCAAGTTCTATCATGTTTGGGGGAAAAGTCTATTACCCATAAATTTGAAGTCTAATACCAACTAAAAGGTATTGGATATGAACAAGGTTATAAATATAAGGCTAATACTCATTTAAAATGGGGCTCGTGAAGTCAGGACCAATTTTTCCAAAAGTCCAAGGCTAACACCCCCTCCAAAAACCAAGTTCAATCATTGTTGGTGGCAAAGTTTATTACCCATAAATTTGAAGTCTAATACCAACTAAAAGGTATTGGATATGAACAAGTTTAGATATCTAAGGCTAGTACTCATTTAAAATGGGGCTCGTGAAGTCAGGACCAATTTGTCCGAAAATCCAAGGCTAACACCCCCTCCAAAAACCAAGTTCTATCATTGTGGGGGGAAAAGTCTGTTACCCATAAATTTGAAGTCTAATTCCAACTAAAATGGATTGCATATGAACAAGGTTAGAAATATAAGGCTAATACTCATTTAAAATGGGGCTCGTCGAGTCAGGACCCATTTGTTCGAAAATCCAAGGCTAACACCCCCTCCAAAAACCAAGTTCTATCATGTTTGGGGGAAAAGTCTATTACCCATAAATTTGAAGTCTAATACCAACTAAAAGGTATTGGATATGAACAAGGTTAGAAATATAAGGCTAATACTCTTTTAAAATGGGGCTCGTGAAGTCGGGGACCAATTTATCCAGAAAATCCAAGGCTAACACCCCCCTCCAAAAAACCAAGTTCTATCATTTTGGGTGGAAAAGTCTATTACCTATAAATTTGAAGTCTAATGCGAACTAAAAGGGATTGGATATGAATAAGGTTAGAAATCTAAGGCTAATACTCATGTAAATGGGGCTCGTGGAGTCATGATCAATTTGTCCGAAAATCCAAGGCTAACACCCCCTCCAAAAACAAAGTTCAATCATGTTTGGGGGAAAAGTCTATTACCCATAAATTTGAAGTCTAATACCAACTAAAAGGGATTGGATATGAACAAGGTTAGAAATCTAAGGCTAATACTCATTTAAATGGGGCTCGTCGAATAAGGATCAATTTGTCCGAAAGTCCAAGGCTCACACCCCCTCCAAAAACCAAGTTCTATCATTTTGGGGGGAAAAGTCTATTACCCATAAATTTGAAGTCTAATATCAACTAAAAAGTATTGTATATGAACAAGGTTAGAAATCTAAGGCTAATACTCATTTAAAATGGGGCTCGTGAAGTCAGGACCAATTTGTCCGAAAATCCAAGGCTAACACCCCCTCCAAAAACCAAGTTCAATCATTTTTGGGGGAAAAGTCTATTACCCATAAATTTCTAGTCTAATACCAACTAAAAGGGATTGGATATGAACAAGGTTAGAAATCTAAGGCTAATACTCATTTAAAATGGGGCTCGTGAAGTCAGGACCAATTTTTCCGAAAATCCAAGGCTAACACCCCCTCCAAAAACCAAGTTCTATCATTTTAGGAGGAAAAGTCAATTACCCATACATTTCAAATCTAATACCAACAAAAAGGGATTGGATATGAACAAGGTTAGAAATCTAAGGCTAATAGTCATTTAAATGGGGCTCGTCGAGTCAGGACCAATTTGTCTGAAAATCCAAGGCTAACACCCCCTCCAAAAACCAAGTTCTATCATTTTGGGGGGAAAAGTCTATTACCCAAAAATTTGAAGTATAATACAAACTAAAAGGTATTGGATATGAACAAGGTTAGAAATTTAAGGCTAATACTCATTTAAAATGGGGCTCGTGAAGTCAGGACCAATTTGTCCGAAAATCCAAGGCTAACACCCCCTCCAAAAACCAAGTTCTATCATTTTGGGGGGAAAAGTCTATTACCTATAAATTTGAAGTCTAATACCAACTAAAAGGGCTTGGATATGAACAAGGTTAGAAATCTAAGGCTAATACCCATGTAAATGGGGCTGGTGGAGTCATGATCAATTTGTCCGAAAATCCAAGGCTAACACCTCCTCCAAAAACAAAGTTCAATCATGTTTGGGGGAAAAGTCTATTACCCATAAATTTGAAGTCTTATACCAACTAAAAGGTATTGGATATGAACAATTTTAGAAATCTAAGGCTAATACTCATTTAAAATGGGGCTCGTCAAGTCAGGACCAATTTGTCTGAAAATCCAAGGCTAACACCCCCACCAAAAACCAACTTCTATCATTTTGGGGAGAAAAGTCTATTACCCATAAATTTGAAGTCTAATACCAACTAAAAGGTATTGGATATGAACAAGGTTAGAAATCTAAGGCTAATACTCATTTAAAATGGGGCTCGTGAAGTCAGGACCAATTTGTCCGAAAATCCAAGACTAACACCCCCTCCAAAAACCAAGTTCAATCATTTTTGGGGGAAAAGTCTATTACCCATAAATTTGAAGTCTAATACCAAATAAAAGGTATTGGATATGAACAAGGTTAGAAATATAAGGCTAATACTCATTTAAAATGGGGCTCGTCAAGTCAGGACCAATTTGTCCCGAAAATCCAAGGCTAACACCCCCTCCAAAAACCAAGTTCTATCATTTTGGGGGAAAAGTCTATTACCCATAAATTTGAAGTCTAATACCAACAAAAAGGGATTGGATATGAACAAGGTTAGAAATATAAGGCTAAAACTCATTTAAAATGGGGCTCGTCAAGTCAGGACCAATTTGTCCGAAAGTCCAAGGCTAACACCCCCTCCTCCAAAAACCAAGTTCAATCATTTTTGGGGAAAAAGTCTATTACCCATAAATTTGAAGTCTAATACCAACTAAAAGGTATTGTATATGAACAAGGTTAGAAATCTAAGGCTAATACTCATTTAAAATGGGGCTCGTCAAGTCAGGACCAATTTGTCCGAAATTCCAAGGCTAACACCCCCTCCAAAAACCAAGTTCAATCATTTTTGGGGGAAAAGTCTATTACCCATAAATTTGAAGTCTAATACCAACTAAAAGGTATTGGATATGAACAAGGTTAGAAATATAAGGCTAATACTCATTTAAAATGGGGCTCGTGAAGTCAGGACCAATTTGTCTGAAAATCCAAGGCTAACACCCCCTCTAAAAACCAAGTTCTATCATTTTGGGGGGAAAAGTCTATTACCCATAAATTTGAAGTCTAATACCAACTAAAAGGTATTGGATATGAACAAGGTTTGAAATCTAAGGCTAATACTCATTTAAAATGGGGGCTCGTGAAGTCGGGACCAATTTGTCACGAAAATCCAAGGCTAACACCCCCTCAAAAAACCAAGTTCTATCATTTTGGGGAGAAACGTCTATTACCCATAAATTTGAAGTCTAATACCAACTAAAAGGTATTGGATATGAACAAGGTTAGAAATATAAGGCTAATATTCATTTAAAATGGGGCTCGTCGAGTCGGGACCAATTTGTCAGAAAATCCAAGGCTAACACCCCCTCCAAAAACCATGTTCTATCATTTTGGGGAAAAGTCTATTACCCATAAATTTGAAGTCTAATACCAACAAAAAGGGATTGGATATGAACAAGGTTAGAAATCTAAGGCGAAAACTCATTTAAAATGGGGCTTGTCAAGTCGGGACCAATTTGTCAGAAAATCCAAGGCTAACACCCCCCACCAAAAACCAAGTTCAATCATTTTTTGGGGGAAAAGTCTATTACCCATAAATTTGAAGTCTAATACCAACTAAAAGGTATTGGATATGAACAAGGTTAGAAATATAAGGCTAATACTCATTTAAAATGGGGCTCGTCAAGTCGGGACCAATTTGTCACGAAAGTCCAAGGCTAACACCCCCTCCTCCAAAAACCAAGTTCTATCATTTTTGGGGGGGAAAAGTCTATTACCCATAAATTTGAAGTCTAATACCAACTAAAAGGTATTGGATATGAACAAGGTTTGAAATCTAAGGCTAATACTCATTTAAAATGGGGCTCGTGAAGTCAGGACCAATTTGTCTGAAAATCCAAGGCTAACACCCCCTCCAAAAACCAAGTTCTATCATTTTGGGGGGAAAAGTCTATTACCAATAAATTTGAAGTCTAATACCAACTAAAAGGTATTGGATATGAACAAGGTTAGAAATCTAAGGCTAATACTCATTTAAAATGGGGCTCGTGAAGTCAGGACCAATTTGTCCGAAAATCCAAGGCTAACACCCCATCGAAAAACCAAGTTCTATCATTTTGGGGGGAAAAGTCTATTACCCATAAATTTCAAGTCTAATACCAACTAAAAGGTATTGGATATGAACAAGGTTAGAAATCTAAGGCTAATACTCATTTAAAATGAAGCTCGTCAAGTCAGGACGAATTTGTCCCGAAAGTCCAAGGCTAACACCCCGTACTCCAAAAACCAAGTTCTATCATTTTTGGGGGGGAAAAGTCTATTACCCATAAATTTGAAGTCTAATACCAACTAAAAGGTATTGGATATGAACAAGGTTTTAAATCTAAGGCTAATACTCATTTAAAATGGGGCTCGTGAAGTCAGGACCAATTTGTCTGAAAATCCAAGGCTAACACCCCCTCCAAAAACCAAGTTCTATCATTTTGGGGAGAAAAGTCTATTTCCCATAAATTTGAAGTCTAATACCAACTAAAAGGTATTGGATATGAATAAGGTTAGAAATTTAAGGCTAATACTCATTTAAAATGGGGCTCGTCGAGTCAGGACCAATTTGTCCGAAAATCCAAGGCTAACACCCTCTCCAAAATCCAAGTTCTATCATTTGGGGGGAAAAGTCTATTACCCATAAATTTGAAGTCTAATACCAACAAAAAGGGATTGGATATGAACAAGGTTAGAAATCTAAGGCTAAAACTCATTTAAAATGGGGCTCGTCAAGTCAGGACCAATTTGTCCGAAAGTCCAAGGCTAACACCCCCTCCTCCAAAAACCAAGTTCAATCATTTTTGGGGGAAAAGTCTATTACCCATAAATTTGAAGTCTAATACCAACTAAAAGGTATTGGATATGAACAAGGTTAGAAATCTAAGGCTAATACTCATTTAAAATGGGGCTCGTCAAGTCAGGACCAATTTGTCCGAAAATCCAAGGCTAACACCCCCTCCAAAAACCAAGTTCAATCATTTTTTGGGGGGAAAAGTCTATTACCCATAAATTTGAAGTCTAATACCAACTAAAAGGTATTGGATATGAACAAGGTTAGAAATATAAGGCTAATACTCATTTAAAATGGGGCTCGTCAAGTCGAGGGACCAATTTGTCAGAAAGTCCAAGGCTAACACCCCCCTCCTCCAAAAACCAAGTTCTATCATTTTTGGGGGGGAAAAGTCTATTACCCATAAATTTGAAGTCTAATACCAACTAAAAGGTACTGGATATGAACAAGGTTAGAAATCTAAGGCTAATACTCATTTAAAATGGGGCTCGTGAAGTCGGGGACCAATTTGTCACGAAAATCCAAGGCTAACACCCCCTCCAAAAACCAAGTTCTATCATTTTTGGGGAGAAAAGTCTATTACCCATAAATTTGAAGTATAATACCAACTAAAAGGTATTGGATATGAACAAGGTTAGAAATCTAAGGCTAATACTCATTTAAAATGGGGCTCGTCGAGTCGGGACCAATTTGTCAGAAAATCCAAGGCTAACACCCCCTCCAAAAACCAAGTTCTATCCTTTTTGGGGGAAAAGTCTATTACCCATAAATTTGAAGTCTAATACCAACAAAAAGGGATTGTATATGAACAAGGTTAGAAATCTAAGGCTAAAACTCATTTAAAATGGGGCTTGTCAAGTCGGGGACCAATTTGTCCGAAAATTCCAAGGCTAACACCCCCTCCAAAAACCAAGTTCAATCATTTTTTGGGGGAAAAGTCTATTACCCATAAATTTGAAGTCTAATACCAACTAAAAGGTATTGGATATGAACAAGGTTAGAAATATAAGGCTAATACTCATTTAAAATGGGGCTCGTCAAGTCGGGACCAATTTGTCACGAAAATCCAAGGCTAACACCCCCCCTCCAAAAAACAAAGTTCAATCATTTTTTGGGGGGAAAAGTCTATTACCCATAAATTTGAAGTCTAATACCAAATAAAAGGTATTGGATATGAACAAGGTTAGAAATATAAGGCTAATACTCATTTAAAATGGGGCTCGTCAAGTCAGGACCAATTTGTCTGAAAATCCAAGGCTAACACCCCCTCCAAAAACCAAGTTCTATCATTTTGGGGGAAAAGTCTATTACCCATAAATTTGAAGTCTAATACCAACAAAAAGGGATTGGATATGAACAAGGTTAGAAATATAAGGCTAAAACTCATTTAAAATGGGGCTCGTGAAGTCGGGACCAATTTGTCAGAAAAGTCCAAGGCTAACACC